>CAUYQG010242972.1:0-30906 GCA_963574415.1 Tarsius wallacei
CGCCTGTAATTCCAGCTACCTGGAAGGCTGACACGGAAGGATTGCCTGAGCCCAGCAGGTCGAGGCTGCAGTGGCCGGGAGCGGCCACTGCACTCCAGTCTGGGTGACAGAGTGAGACTCCAACTCAAAAAAAAAAAAAAAAAAAGAAAGTAGAAAGTTTATGGCATAAAGTGCCTACATCAAAAAGATAGAAAGATCCCAACTTAACAACCACATATCACACCTCAAGCAACTAGAAGAACAGGAACAAAATAACCTGAAGTTAACAGTAAAAAAGAAATAACGATTAGAGCAGAACTAAATGGATTGAAGCCAATAAAAATGATACAAATGATCAACAAAACAAAAAGTTGATTCTTTGAAAAGATAAACAAAATTGACAGACTAATCAAGAAAAAGAAAATTCAAATAAACTTAAATAAACACAATCAGAAATGATAAAGGTGACATTATAATTGATACCACAGAAATACAGAAGTTCATCGGAGACTACTGTGAGCATCTCTATGCACACAAACTAGAAAACCTAGAGAAAATGGATAAATTCCTAGAAACATAAAACTTCCCCAGACTGAACAAGAAAGAAATAAAAATCCTGAACAGTCCAATAATGAGTAATTAAATTGAATCAGTAATTAAAAAAAGAATCTCACAACCAAAAAAGTCCAGGACAGGATGGACTCACAGGTGAATTTTGCCAGATGTACAAAGAAAATCTGGTACCAATTGTATGGAAACTATTCCAAAATATCAAAGAGGAGGGATTCCTCTCTAACTCATTTTATGAAACCGGTATTACCCTAATACTAAAATCAGGACACAACAAAACTACTGGCCAATATCCCTAATGAACATAGATGCTAAAATCCTCATAAAAATCCCAGCAAACTAAATCCAACAGCACATCAAAAGATAATCCATCACCATCAAGTGGATTTTATTCCAGAGATGCAAGTGTGGTTCAACATATGCAAATCAATAAGTGTGATTCACCACAAACAATTAAAAACAAAACCCATATGATTCTCTCGATAGAGGCAGAAAAAGCATTTGATAAAATCCAAGTATCTTTTCCTAATAAAGGCCTCACCGAACTAGGCATTGAAGGAACATACCTCAAAATAATAAAAGACATGTACAACAAACCCACAGCCAATGTCTTACTGAATGGGGACAAGCAGAAGACATTCCCCCTAAGAACTGGAACAAGACAAGAATGGCCACTCTCACAACTCCTATTCAACATAGTACTGGAAGTTCTATCCAGAGCAACCAGGCAAGAGAAAAAAAATAAAAGGTGTTCAAATTGGAAAATAGAAAATAAAATTATCCCTGTTTGCAGATGACATGATCTTGTATATAGAATAGCCTAAATACTTCTCCAAAAGACTTCTAGACTTGATAAATGACTTCAGGAAAGTTTCAGGATACAAAATCAACATTAAAAAATTAGTAGCATTTCTATGCCAATAGCATTCAAGTTGAAAACCAAATCAAGAGCTCAATCCATGGAGTCACCAAAGAAAGGTGAAAAGTTTATGAAATAAATGACTTTGAAGATAAATAAAATAATTTGAAAAAGAGTTCAATCCCATTTGCAATAACAACCAAAAAAAAAAAAACCCTAGGAATTTAGACACGGAAGTGAAAAATCTCTACAGGAAGAACTACAAAATGCTGATTAAAGAACTTGTAAATTACACAAACAAATGGAAAAACATTTCATACTCATGGATTGGATTGGAAGAAGCAATATTGTTACTGGTACACAAATAGACACATAGATCAGTGGAACAGAGTAGAAATAAAGCCACTCACCTACAACCAAATGATCTTTGACAAAGATCATTTGACAAAATGTACAATAGGGAAAGGACACTCTGTTCAATAAATGGTGCCGGGAAAATTGGATAGCCATATGTAAATGAATGAAGCTGTACTCATATCTATCACCATATATAAAACTTAACTCAAGATGGATTAAAAACTTAAATATAAGATCTGGCCAGGTACAGTGGCTCATACCTTAATCCCAGCACTTTGGGAGGTTGAAGTGAGAAAATTGCTTGAGCCTAGAAGTTAGAGACCAACCTGGGCAACATAGTGAAACCTTGTCTCTACTAAAAAAAAAAGAAAGAAAGAAAAAGAAAAAAAAAGTTAGCCTGGTGTGGTGGTGCAAGCCTGTAGACCCAGTTACTCAGGAGGCTGAGGCAGAAGGATCATCTCTGCCCAGGAGGTCAAGGCCACAGGGAGTTGTGATCATGCCACTGCACTCAAGCCTGGATGACAGAGTGAGACCCTGACTCAAAAAAAAAAAAAAAGTAAGACCTGAAACTATAAAAATCCTAGAAAACCTAGGGAAAAGTCTTCTGGACATTGGCCTAGGCAAATAATTTATGACTAAGACCTCAAAAACAAATGCAACAAAAACAAAAATAGACAAATTGGACTTAATTAAAGAGCTTCTGTACAGTAAATAAATAATTAACAGACTAAACATAATTTACAGAACAGGAGAAGCTATTTGCAAACTACACATCTGACAATGGATTAATATTCAGAATCTACAAGGAACTCAAACAATTGAACAAGGAAAAAAAGAAACAATTCCATTAAAAAATAGGCAAAGGACATGAACAGGCATTTCTCAAAAGAAGACATACAAGCGACCAACAAACATATGAAAAAATGTTCAACATCATTAATCATCAGTAAAAATCCAAATTAAGACCACAATGAGATATAACCATACAGCAATCAGAATGGTCATTGTTAAAAAGTCAAGGACAGCCCCCTCGGGGCCCCTCCCCCTGTGGGAGCTTTTCTGTCCTTTCAATAAATCCTGCTTCCTCACACACAAAAAAAGTCAAAAAACAATAGATGTTGGCAAGGTTGTGTGGAAAACAGAATGTAAATTAGTACAACATCTATGGAAAACAGCATGGAGATTTCTTTAAAACTAAAACTACCATTCAACTCAGCATTCCCACTCCTGGGTATCTTCCCAAAGGAAAATAAATCATTATATCAGAAAGAGAAACCTGTGAGAGAGGAGATAGCTAGAGAAAGGCTAGGCAGACAGACAGGGTGGGTCCCCCAGTAGCAATGTGGTGAACTTCTGCCAGGCCTCTCTGGCCCATACACTGGCATTGGTAAACAAGCTTCCTCTCAAGCTAGAACTTAAGTACTCACTGCTGGGATAGAAAAGCAACCAATCAGCTCGCTGCCAAGTACTGACCAATCAGATCACCGCTAGGCCCCTAATTCCTACCAATTGGTCCTTAGTACTGACTAATCAGCACAGCAAGTGCTGACCAATCAGCTTACAGTTAGTGCTAGCCAATCAGCTCAGTCTTAGGGATATATAAGCAGCAGAATTTCGACTCCCCACTGGCAACCCCTTTGGGTCCCCTCCCACTTTTCTGTCCCCTCAATAAATCCTGCTTTCTCAACTTTCTGGCTGCCTGTGTCCCTCATTCCTCCTGGGCATGGGGCAAGAATCCTGACCTAAAGAGCTGCAAAAGATACAAAAGATTATGGGATCTGAAGAGCCGTGCACCCCAGGGCTGAACCAGAAGAGCTGCTGGAAGAAGGCAACACTCTGAAGCTGAGATACTTCTAGGGGCTGCAACACTCTCAAGCCTTGGCTTGCCAGCCCATTAGAGCCAACACTCCTGAGGTTAGACTTGCCAGCCCACCGAATCAGCAACACTTTCAGGGCTTGGCTTGCCAGTTCATTAGACCCAACACTCCTGGTGCGAGGCTTGCCTGCCCATTGAGTTGACCCTCTCTGGTGCTCAGCTGGCCAATCCATTGAGCTGACCCGAAAAATCCATGTCACCTGTACTTGTATGTTTAAAGCAGCATTAATCACAATAGCAAAGTAATGGATTCAACCTAAGTGTTTATCAACAGATGACCGGATTTTAAAAATGTGGTATATATACACCATGGAATACTAAACAGTCATAAAAAGAATGAAATCATGTCTTTTGAATAGTACTGGAGGCCATTATCCTAAGTGAAATAAACCAAAAACAGAAAGTCAAATACTGCATATTCTCACTTATAAGTGGGAGCTAAACAATGGGTACACATGGACATACAAAGGGAAATAATAGACATGGGGACTTCAAAAGTGGGGAGGGTGGTCAGAAATTACCATTTGGCACTGTTCACTTTATGGATTATGAAACCCAAACCTCAGCATTATACAGTGAATCCATATAACAAACCTGTACACACACCCACCAAATCTAGAAGTAATTTTTAAAATCCTAGTGTATTATTAAACTGGAGCTAACAACATATAAAAAGTATAATATGATCACTTTTGTCCTAGAAATATCAGATTGGTTGAACGCTAGGAAATTCATCCTATTAAGATATTAAAAAGAAAAATCATATGATTATGTCAAGAGATACAGAAAAAATATTTTCTAACATGCATTTGACATGCATTGAAAAGAAAAATTCCTAGTAAACTAGGTAAAGGAAGGAAATGTCTTCATCAAGCAAAATATATCTATTTTGAAAAATCTACAGCAAACATCACACAAAATGGTACATTGAAAACTTTCCCTGTGAGCAAGGAACATGAAAAAGCTGACTATTACAAAAACATTCTAAGCTGATTGATTAACGAATAGGTGTGCATGTTACCCTGATATTTTGTGTTGTAATGAATCCTGTCCTTAACAAAGATTTGGAACAAAATTGCTGTGAGTTAGGGCTGATGAGCAGTATCACAGAAAAAGGGAGACGGGCTGACTCAGTCTTAGAATAATGGTCTTTTGAGGAGAATCCCTATTCTCCTTTTCTGAGGTTTTTAAGTTTTTTAAAGATAGAGTTGCTACTTATTGTATAGAAAGAGAGATGGTAGACAGTTACAGGATTCCTGGTAAAGATTTGAGAATTTTCTTTCATGTCATTCTACGTTTTCTAGGCTACTTGCTCCTTTACTGTGTCTTCAATCAAAGGGTGAAATATATGGGCCCAAAAATGGCTGAGACTTTTTATGAGTTATTAGGTAACTTGTATAATAAGTCAAAGTATTTCTCAACCCTCTTTTCTCTTTGTCTTTGTGTCCTTAGGTGCTGATATCCGTGGCTTTGGCACTCCTACAACCTTTGGCAATGTACTGAAACACATAGTAGATGAAATACAGAGTTATGAGAAACCTGTGGTGGCAGCTATCCAAGGCATAGCTCTAGGAGGGGGACTAGAGCTGGCCCTGGCCTGTCACTACAGGGTAGCCCATGCAGAGGTAACAACTAAGACACCATATGGGGGTTGATGTGTGGAACTTTTCTTTAGGGCAAGCTCTAAATGTCATCATAAGCATCAGAGGTGATAATTTTAAATAGCTAGCTTACTGATTAGCAACTCTGGGTATCTCTAGCAGTGGTGCTCAGCTGTTATGTACCAGGACAGTAGTACTAATTGTTAAAATATTGTAATACTGTACTTCCGTTCTGGTTGGTAAAGACCTGCTACTCTGAGTCTTCTGTCTCATTGCTTCCTTAACCTCAGCGCTAGGACTTCACTATGATCCAGCAACTGAAGGGGAACTCCTGAGTGAATAGAGTGCCCCCAGGACTCTGCTCTAGTACTTTGGTCCATATCAGGTTTCACTGATCTCATGCTCATGCAGTATGAGGTATTAAATACTTTGGCTATCATCCCTAAGTATGTATTTACATACTCATTTGATAACTCAGAGATTTCAGTTTTGTGGTCCCTCACAATTATCAGTACCTAAGAAGGCAAGTTTCTATTGGAAAATAGCACAAAACTAGTAAATGCATTTAATTCTGGAAATAGATTTAATTTGGTCTATTAGATATGTGGAGTGTGGTCTATGATACCAGTATGGATCACAGTATGTAGAATAGTAGATTTTTATAAGTAATGTAGTTTTCCAATGATAAAAATAATATCCATCATTGTACTAGATGAGAAAATACAAGAGGTATAAAGATATAAACTAAAATCACCATAGACTCACAGTTCAGAAATTACCACTATTAGCCTTCTATTATATTTCCTTCTGGTCTTTTTCCAATGTAATTTTTAAAATGACAGTTTCTTTTTCCTTTGGTTTTTTTTTTTTTTTTTTTTTTTTTGAGTTGGAGTCTCACTCTGTCGCCCAGACTGGAGCCTCGACCTGCTGGGCTCAGGCGATCCTTCCACCTCAGCCTTCCAAGTAGCTGGAACTATAGGCGCGCGCTACCACGCCTGGCTAATTTTTCTTTTTCCTTTGAAAACTTTATTTTTTTGAAAAAACTACATTTGGGATTTTATTCTATTTCTTTTATACTCTATTTTTATACTATAATATTTAGCACATTAATAAATTTTTAAATTTACTCCACCAATCTTTTTTTTTTTTCTTTTTTTTTTTTTTGTGTTGGATTCTCACTCTGTCACCCAGACTGGAGTGCAGTGGCATATTCCTGGCCACTGCCTCGACCTGCTGGGCTTTGGCAATCCTTCTGCCTCAGCCTACCAAGTGGCCGGAACTACAGGCGTGCACTACCACGCCCGGCTAATTTTTTTTTATTTTATTGTAGAGATGAGGTCTCGCCAAGTTGCTCAGGCAGGTCTCGAACCCGCGGGCTCAGGCAATCCACTCACCTCAGCCTCCCAAAGTGCTGGGATTACAGGCTGAGTCACCGAGCCTGGCTTAATCTGTCTTTTAACTAGAGCATTTAATACATTTATATTTAATTACTGATAAGGAAAAACTTACTTCTGCCATTTTGCTATTTGTTTTCTATGCTTGATGCCTTTTTTTTGTTCCTCAGTTCCTCCATTACTACTTTCAGTAATGATTAAATAATACTTTCTAATGTATCCATTTTATTTTCTTGTTGTTTCTTTTATTGTCTATTTTTTGAGTTATATTCTTAGTGGTGGTTGCCTTGGTGATGATGATTAACATCTTAATTTATAACAATCTATGTCAGATTAATACCAACTGAATTTTAATAGTGTACAAAAAATTTGCTCTTCTATAGCTTTGTTACCTGTCCCTGTATGCTGTTATTGTTACAAATTGTATCTTTATACATTGTGTGCCCCTTAACATAGATTTATTATTATTACTTTACATAGCATTTCTTTAAATCAGATAAGAAAAGGAGGAATTACAAATAAAAATACACTAGTATTATCTTTTATATTTACCTATGTTATCCTTTACTAGCATTCTCTATTTCTTCTTTTAAATTATTGTCTAGGTCTTTTCATTTCACCAGAAGGAGTTCTTGTAGGACAGATTTGCTAGCAACAAATCAGTTTTTTTTTATTTGGCAATGCATTCAGTTTGCCTTAATTTTCTTTTTTTTTTTTTTTTTTTTTTGAGTTGGAGTCTCACTCCGTCGCCCAGACTGGAGTGCAGTGGCCATTTCCGGCCACCGCAGCCTCGACTTGCTGGGCTCCGGCGATCCTTCCGCCTCAGCCTTCTGAGTAGCCAGAATTACAGATGCGCACTACCACGCCCGGCTGATTTTTTTGATTTATTGTAGAGATGAGGTTTCGCCTGCCCAGGCGGGTCTCAAACCGGCGGGCTCAGGCAATCCACTCACCTCAGCCTCCCAAGGCGCGGGATTACAGGCTGAGCCACCGAGCCCGGCTTGCCTTAATTTTCAAAGGATAGTTTTGCTGGATATAGAATTATCAATTCATAGTTGTTGTCTTAGTACTTTGAATATGTCATCCCATGCCTTCTGGCCTCCATGGTTTTTGATGATAAATCATGTTAATCTTATGATAAATATTCTTTAAAATATCATTATATATTTCTACATAATTTTTCACCATATAAAAACTACAGTTTATGTAACCATTTCCCAATAGTGTTTTAACTTTTATAAAAGTTTATAAATAAAAACATATATACATCCTAAGTGTTCCTTTCCTGTGTCCCTCTTACCATGACCTTCTGTGCCCTGAGTGCAGATCTGAGTTACTAGCAGTGAGTCTCACGGGGTAGGGATGAACAGTAATGGAAAGAATAGTGACTATTAGGAAAACCTCATGTGAGAGAGACCTCACATATGTGAGGTATTTTGGAACTGCTAGAATCACAATCTGGGTAAATGGCAGTCTGCATTTAAGTACCCCCTTTCTCACTTTTATACCTGTAAATGACTACAGACCTTTGGGGACTTTACTATGGCCAGGAAAGGCAATGTGATAAAGAACTCAAGTTCACCTTCTTGTCTGGACTGAGGTTGCTGTCCGACTTTTTTTTTCTTTAATAATAACTTTACTGAGATATAATTTATACACTATATGATTCATTTATAGTATATAAATGAATGGTATATGAATTCAGTGGTATGTGAGTATATCACAGTCGTGCAAGCATTATTATAGTATATGTTAGAACATTTTATCAGCCCAAAAAGATACGTCATGTTCTTTAGCAATAACCCTCCATTCCCTTCTCCCCCAGTCTTAGGCAACCACTAATCTCTGTCTCTATATATTTGCCTATTCTGGATATTTTATGTAGATTGAAACATATAATACATGGTCTTTTGAGACTTGCTTCTTTTGTATAGTGTTTTTTTGTTTTGTTTTGTTTTGTTTTGTTTTTGTTTTTAGGTTGAACAGTATAGTTTATTTAGAAAGTAAATTGGTGAGAGAGAGAGGAGATTCACCTCCCCAAGGTAAGGGAGGGGCCCAAAGCTCAAGAAAAACATGGCAGCCATAGCTCAAGGAGTCATATGGCCAGATCAGGGCTTAGCAAAGCAATGGCCAGCATAATGTTTTCAAGGTTCATCCATATTGTAGCATGAATCAGTTCTTTATTCCTTTATATGGCTGCATAATATTCCATTGTATGGGTATACCACATTTTATTTATTAATCAATTCATGGACATTTGGGTTGCCTCTTCTCTTTTGGTTTTTATGTACAATGATGCTTTGAAATTTTGCATGCAAGATTTTTGTGGACATACGTTTTCGTGGACATATTTTTCTTAGGTGTATACTCAGATATGAACTTTATGGGTCTATATGGTAACTTTATGTTTAACTTTTAAGGAACTGCAGAATTTTTTTCCAAAGTGTCTATACTGTTTTATATTCCCACCAGCAATGCATGAGTTTATTGTATTCTCCACATCCTCTCCAACACTTGTTATTGTCTTCTTTTTTTTTATAGCCATCATGGTGGGTGTAAAGTGATATCTTATGTGGTTTGACTTTGCATTCCTTTGATTGGTAATGATACTGAGCATCTTTTTATATGCTTATTGGCCGTTTGTATCTGTTCTCTGGAGAAATATCTATTCAGATCCTTTGTTCATTTTTTATTGGTTGCTTCTCTATTTGTTATTGAGTTGTAAAAGTTCTTATATATTCTACATATAAGTCCTATATAAGATGTATAATTTGTAAGTATTCTTTCCCATTTTGTGGGCTGTCTTTTCACTTTCTTGTGCTTCCTGGCTCTTGCAGGGCTCCAGAAAGCTGTTTCTGGAGATTTATTTTTTGTTGGCTGAGACAGATCATAATAGAGTCAGAGAATAAATGTGTAAAAGTTAGAGATGGGCACGGTGGCTCAAGCCTGTAATCCCAGCACTTTGGGAGCCTGAGGCAAGAGGATTGCCTGAGCTCAGGGGTTCAAGACCAGCCTGGGCAACTTGGTGAGAACTTGTCTCTATAATAAATAAAAAAACAAGCCAGGTATGGTAGAGGGCACCTGTAGTTCCAGCTGCTTGGAAGGTTAAGGCAGAAGGATCACCTGAGCCCAGCAAGTTGAGGCTCCAGTGGCCATATGTGTACCACTGCCCTCCAGCCTGGGCTACAGTGAGACTCTGACTCAAAAAAAAAAAAAAAAAAAATCAGACGTTAGAGATGTGTTTCAACATAAAGACTTAGGGACAGCACAGCTCTTTTTATGCTGTTAATTAAAGGAGAGGGTGTGTTCTGACTTGCCCTATAGAAATCTTTGCTGAATTTGATGGAAAAAATGCTCTTGAGAGTGTATTGAGAAATCCAGGGGAATGCTTGCCTTAACTCTGAATGTATCATCTCATTCTAGTGGCCTTTATGCTTTCAATCTTTGATAGGCTCAAGTTGGCTTACCAGAAGTCACACTAGGAATTCTTCCTGGTGCAAGAGGAACCCAGCTTCTCCCCAGACTCATTGGAATTCCTGCTGCTCTTGATTTAATTACCTCAGGTCAGTATAAACCTTGGCAACAACTGTCTAGATTAATATGAAGAACTGGACTAGGATTTGGAAATATCCTGGCTTGATCACTTACTACCTACATAACCCTAAGAGGATTTTTTACCTTCATTGACTCTCAATTTTCTGATCTGTAAAATGGAGAGAATACTGTTTCTGAGAGCTTCTCAAACATTACCATAAAGATCAAACATGAGAGCCTTCTAAATGAAAGTATATGCAAAGAGCTAATCAAATTTAGGATTTTATTATAGTTTAAATGACTATTCATAAACACTGGTATTCACATAGGGTATATTATGTTCAGATCCAATTTATAAAGTAAGACTCAACACCATAATTTTCAAGGCAAGATTTTAAGTTTTAATGTGGAAATGACTAAATTTTTCATTTCTAAATGTTAAGATTTAGCTACAAATGGAAGTTGTTCTTTCTCAATAGGGAGTGTGAACAGTATAACACTAGACAACATTTCAAGACCCTGGGTTTACCAAATATTTGTTTGTAAGGCATTTAAAGAGACTCTCAGCTGAGGTAAGTTTGGAAGAAAGAGCATATACAACTATTTACTCCAAGCAGAAATAACTAATTATGAGACTTTGGGTTAGTCATTTGACTACTCTGTACCTTAGTTTCCTCATACATGTAGATAGTAATAGTACATACCATGTGGTGGTGTTGTGAAGATTGGATGGGTTAATACCTGCAAAGTGCTTAGAACAGTTCTAGAC
This sequence comes from Tarsius wallacei, assembly GCA_963574415.1. NCBI lineage: Eukaryota > Metazoa > Chordata > Mammalia > Primates > Tarsiidae > Tarsius > Tarsius wallacei. The sequence continues at coordinate 10,940 of CAUYQG010242972.1, forward strand.
ATGGTAATAACTCCATAATTGTTAGCTATATATTATTCTTCCTAAATATGTCTTATTGTAAAAGAGGAAAATTGAGTTTAAATAAGATGAGGATTTTGGTATTCAACTACATCCTGAATAATGGGCAATGAAAAGAGCACAAGCTTTAAAGTCAAAGACCTGGGTTTGAGTCCCAGCTCTATCACGTATAAACAACATGCCTGTGTAAGTTAATTTTTATTTATTCCTCCAGTAACTGTTAAATTTTTTTCAATATGCCAAGCCCAGTTCTAGGCATTAGGCCTGTAACAGTGAACTGACCAACAAAAATTCCTGTCCTCATGGAAATTATATGGAGAAAACAGCAATCATAGCAATAGTCATCATTGGCATATTTCATCAATTAAAAAATGTACATTTTTTTCCACATCTTTCAAATTGGGATGCCTCTCACATTCATTGTGAATCATGGCCTAGTTGACAGATTTTTCCTTTCCTAGTTTCTGTGGGACAGAATTTGGGAGCAACTTAGTTGTGGTTTAGCTCAGGGTTTCTCATGAGATTTCAGTCAAGACACTAACTAGGGTTATAGTTATCTGAAGGCTTGACTGGGGCTGGAGGATCTACTTCCAAAATGACTTACTGACATGGACAGCTAGATGGTACTTCCTTTTGGCAGGAGGCTTCGTTTCCTCACTAAGTGGACCTTTCCCTAGAGCTGCTTGAGTATCTTCACAACATGATATCTGGCTTACTCTAGAGTTTGTGATCTAAGAGAGACAAAGGCAAAAGCCACAGTGCTTTTTATGGCTTAGCTTTGGAGTCACATTCAGTCTTTCCTGAATTATCCTATTAGTCATAGAGGTCTTCCTTATTCATCATGGAAGGAGGCTTGAATACCGAGAGGCCAGACTGACTAGGGGTCACTTTGGAGATTAGGTACCCCAACTAGGTATATACACATATGCCTACCTCATATACAAGTAATATATATAATAGGTTAGGCGGAGATAAGTGCTAAGGAAAAAACATAAAGCAAAAAGGGAGGCTGTAAAATGTTAGAGATTTTTTTTAAATGTTAGAGATGAAGGGGTGGCTTAATATTTTAGATAGTGTAGCTAAGAGAGGTTTCCCTACAAAATGACATCTGAATAAAGACCTCGAGGAGGCAAGGAAGTTTGTTATGCCAATATCTGGAGGAAGGTATTCCACATAGAGAAAATAGCAAGCGTAAAACCCTGAAGTAGGGGCATACTTGGAATGTTCAAAGAACAGCAAGAAGGTCAATGTAGCTGGAATGAAGTGAGTAAGGGGAAGTAGAAGGAGATGAAGTCACATCTTATAGGGCCTGGAAGATTATAGAAAGAACTTTGGTGTTTCTTCTGAATGAGGAAGAAAGGCATGAGAATGTTTTGGGCGGAGGAGTAACATGCTCTTATTCACGTTTTTCAAAAGATCACTCTGGCTGTTGAAAACATATTAATTGGAGACAAGGACAGAAATAAGAAGACTGATTAGAGCACTACTGTAATAATCTGAAGGATAGCTGATGGGAGGCTGGGACCTACGGGTTGAGTGTAGCAATGTATGCAATATGGTCAGATTCTGGAGATATTTGAAGATACAACCAACAGGATTTTGTGACAGATCAGATATGAGATGTGAGATAAACAGAGGAGTCAAGGATGATTCTAATGGCCTAAGCAGCTGTAAAGATGATGCCATTGCTCAGATGGGATTTCTGCTGGTAGAGCAGGTTTTATGGAGGAATCACAAGAGATTAGTTTTGGGCATGTTAAATTTGAGAGGCCTATTACACATCCAAGTAGACAGTTGGATAGACTCACCTAGGGTTTAGGAGAGAGGGCCTCTGAACTCTGAGCCTCTGTTTTCTCATCAACAAAACAACCACATGATTGTTTTAAGGAATAATGAAATAACATGACATACTTTTGATATAGTGCCTGTCACATAGAACACATTTTATAGATAGTAACTGGTCGCCAAAGATAACCACATTCTAATTTCCAGAACTGTGAGTATGTTATGTTATATTTAAAAGTGCCTTTGCAGATGGGATTAAATAAAAGATCTTGGATGAGAGATTATCCTGGATTATCCAGATGAGCCCAGTTTATCATAAGAGTCCTTGTAAGAGGCAGGCATGAGGTCAGAGAGGAGAGCAGATGCTACTCTGCTGACTTTGAAGATGGAGGAAGAGGTCATAAGTCAATTAATGTAGGCAGCCTCTAGAAACCAGAAAAAGCAAGGAAACAGATTCTCCCTTAGAACCTCCAGGAGGAACACCTGACCTCTGACCTATTCTATTTCTGCTGACCTATTTTAGACTTTTGACATCTTAAACTGTAGGAAAATAAATGTGTGTTGTTTTAAGCCTCTAAGTTTGTGGCAATTTGTTACAGCAGCAATTGCATGCTAATACAGTAGCTATTAATAATGATGATGTTTTGAACTTTTTTTTCTAAGAAAGGATGTTAAAGAAAAAGATTAAGTTGCTACTGAAAGTTGAAGCTTCCTTACTGATGTGAATGAAGAAAAAAACCCACCAACTTTGTAGACACTATTCCCATAGGAAATGAAGAAGTAACAGATGTAGGTAGCTAACCTTTTCTGATCCTCTAAAATCTCTACGTGAGGTAATTCTGGAAAGTAGAGTGACTATAACACCAACCGTTCCTTCTCCATAATTCCTTTAAATGCCATCAGAAAATGACTGGATCTTTTTTATTATTTTATTTTATTTTAAAGATGTGGGGTACAATTCAGGGTTAGGTATACAAATGTTTATCATGCAGGTACCCTTGTTGATGAGGTGTGCCCCTTCCTCCCCTGGCAGTTTCCCTCAACTGCCAATCCCACCTCATCTCCCCTGGCAGTTTCCCACTATTGCCAATCCCTTTCTTATAGTATTGTGATAATTGTTTTTTTTTGTTTTTGTTTTTTTGAGTTGGAGTCTCACTCTGTTGCCCAGACTGGAGTGCAGTGGCACGCTCCCAGCCACCACAGCCTCGACCTACTGGGCTCCAATGATCCTTTTGCCTCAGCCTTCCAAGTAGCCAGAACTACAGGCGTGTGCTACCACGCCCAGATAATTTTTGATTTATTGTAGAGATGAGGCCTTGCCAAGTTGCCCGTGTGGGTCTCGAATCTGTGGGCTCTGGCAGTCCACTTGCCTTGGCCTCCCAAAGTGCTGGGATTACAGGCTGAGCCACCGAACCTGGCCGTGATAATTGTTCAAGGTCTGCTTATAATTGAGAACATATGGTACTCTGTTCTTTGTTTCTATGATAGGTCACTGAGTATGATAGACTCTAAATGAATCCAAGTTACTGCGAAGTCCATATGTTTGTCCTTCTTTATGGCTACATAATATTCTATCGTGTATATATACCACATTTTTTTTTAATCCAGTCCAGCTTTGATGGGCAGCTTGTTTGGTTCCATGTTTTTGCTATTGTGAATAGAGCTGCAACAAATATGTGTGCAGGTATCTTTTTGTAGAATGATTTGAGTTCCTCAGGGCATATTCCCAATAGAAGTATTGCTGGGTCATATGGAAGGTCAATCTCTAGTTTTATTCAGCAATCGCCACACTGCCTTCCAAATAGGTTTCACTAGTTTGCATTCCCACCAGCAGTGTAGAAGCATTCCTTTTTCTCCAAATCCTCACCAGCATCTGTTGTTGTTTGTTTTGTTAATGATGGCCATTCTTACTGGGGTTAGGTGGTATCTCAATGTGGTTTTGATATGCATTTCAATGACTGAATCTTCAGCAGTAACCATAATAGATATTCCTGAGCACATTGCAGTTCATTCCCTGATATTCTCACTCCAGACAGCTGACAATAACCACAGTATCCTCCTCATCCTTCTGCTTTCATTTTCTAGGTCCTGTTCTCCTTTTCACAGAACAGCATAGAAAACTTCTGCACTATTCTTATGGACATTTGCTCTAACCCTAATGAGGTTCTTCACGCTCTTCACAGGACTCTAGACTGGTGGGATATCTCTTTACCACTCAGAATACTGGGGTGGAGGAGGGTGGGTGTGAGGGGGTAAGTTGAGAGTAACACCTTTATCCTGCTTGCCTGTAGGTCCAGATGGGTTTTCTTTATATTTGAACAAAATGTTGAGGGTGAATTGTTTTTTTTTTGAGCTGGAATCTTAACTGTTGCCTAGGCTAGAATGCAGTGGCATGCTCACAGCGACTACAACCTCGACCTGCTGGGCTCAGGCAATCCTTCTGCCTCGGTCTTCCAAGTAGCTGGAACTTTAGGCATATGCCACCATGCCTTACTAAATTTTTAAAATTTATTTATTGTAGAGATGAGGTCTTGCCAAGTTGCCCAGGCTGGTCTCAAATCCCTGGGTTCAGGTAATCCTCTCACCTCTGCCTCTCAGAGGTCTGGGATTATAGGATAGTGATTTTTAATATTAGCACCTCAGGGTTCCCAAGCAGCAATAACAAAGATCAGCAAATATTGTTCCATGACCAAAACAGACAGACAAAACTAAAGCAATCCCAAACCTATGAAAATATTCTATGACTTTAAAAAAATGAAAAGCGAGCCGGGCTGGGTGGCTCAGCCTGTAATCCCGCGCTTTGGGAGGCCTAGGTGAGTGGATTGCCTGAACCCGCGGGTTTGAGACCCACCTGGGCAACTTGGCAAGACCTCATCTCTACAATAAATCAAAAAAATTTGCCGGGCGTGGTAGCGCGCGCCTGTAGTTCCAGCTACTTGGAAGGCTGAGGCTGAAGGATCGCTAGAGCCCGGCAAGTCAAGGCTTCGGTGGGAGCAGCCACTGCACTCCAGTCTGGGCAACAGAGTGAGACTCCAACTCAAAAAAAAAAAAAAAAGAAAAGCAGATGTGTCTGCTTAAACATTAAAGATAACAAAAATTTTTAGAAAGCTCACATTATTCTAAGTTAGAAAGTAAAATATTTTATTAAATAATAACACTGTTTAAAATAAAAATACTAGTCAAAATAATTTCTTGTAGCAATATAAAAATGTGCTAGACTAGACAACTGGGTCAGCAACACAGAGGATAGAGGCACATTTGTAGGATTCAGAAGAGTTTAACAAAAAAGTAAATGAGATGTAAATGAAGACAGCAGACATGGAAGATACAAAACAGAGATCTCTGCTGTGAATAACAAGCGCTTCCAAAGCAAAAAAAGTGAAAGTAATAATCAAAAGGAAAAATAGAAGAAATCCTTCAGACATGAAATAGAATGAGAGATTGTGTTTTAACAAGCATACCATTTTCCTTGGAAAACTGATGAAAAGATAATACCTTGATATATTTTGGTAAAGATTTTAAATTCCAGAAAATGGAGTCCTGCAAACTTACAAAGGATAAAAACAAAACAAAAAGAAACTGAAATCTTTCTAGCTACAAAAAAAATGCTAAACATAGGAAACATTCACACTCAAAGATGCTATGTTGTCTTTATAATGATATTCTAAATCAGGAGTTCTTAAAATGTGGTCCAGGGACTCCTGGGTGTGTGTAAGACTATTAAGGGGTCCATGAGGTCAGAACTGTTTTTGTAATAATAAGATATTACTTGTCTTTTTTTTTCACATTCTCTCACAAGTGTACGGTGGAATTTTCCAGAGACTATTATATGCCATATGATATCACAACAGATTCAATGTGGAAGCAGATAGGAGAATCCAGCTATCTTCCATTAAACTAGACATTAAATAAATTTGCATAAATAGAAAACAATTGTACTCTTATTACTAAATTTTTAAATGTTCTACTTATAGTTACTTTTCACAAACATTTATTTATGCTAATGTAATGAGTTCATTATTATTTTAAAGTGAATATATAAAGAAATTTTTAAAGTGCTCAGTTTTAATTTCTAATACAGTAAATATTGGTAGATATAAACTATATAAACAAAAACTTTTGGAATTCTCTATAATGTTTTTTCTTAATTGAGACAAGCTCTCAGTCACTGAGGCTGGAGTGCAGTGGCATTATTATAGCTCGTTGCAGTCTTGAACCCCTGGATTCAATTTATTCTCCTGCCTCAGCTTTAAAAGCAGCTGGGACTACACGCATGTGCCACCATGCCCGAATAATTTCTTTTTAATTTATTTTATTTTAAAGATGTGGGGTACAATTCAGGATTAGGTATATAAGTGGTAATCATACAGGCAAAACTTGGGCCTCCCTTTGATCCCCACTCTGCCTGGTTTGAGATCAGGTATCCTTATTAATATTCTGTGCTCCCCGCACCCCCTCTCCCCCTCCCCCACCCCACCGCCCCGGGCAGTTTCCGGCTACTGCCCATCTCTTTCTTATAGTATTATGGCAAATGTTCAGCGTCCACCTATGAGTGAGAACATGGGGTACTCAGTTCTTTGTTTCTGTGATAAATCACTGAGTATTATAGACTCTAATTCCATCCAAGTTGCTGTGAAGTTCATAATTTTGTTCTTTGTGGCTGCTTAATATCCCATCGTGTATATGTACCAAATTTTTCTTATCCAGTCCTGTTTTGATGGGCAGCACGGTTGGTTCCATGTTTTTGCAGTTGCAAATAGTGCTACAATAAATATGCATGTGCAGGTATCTTTTTTGTAGAGTGAGTTAAGTTCCTCTAGGTATACTCCCAGAAGGGGGATTGCTGGGTTATATGAAAGGTCAATTTCTAGTTCTTTTAGGAATCGCCACCCTGTTTTCCATACAGGTTGAACTAGTTTGCATTCCCACCAACAGTGTAGAAGCATTTTCTTTTATCTGCATCCTTGCTAGCATCTGTTGTTTTTTGTTTTATCAATGATGGCCATTCTTACTGGAGTTAAGTGGCATCTCAATATGGTTTCGATTTGCAGTTCTCTGATGATTAGTGAGACTGAGCATTTTTTCATGGGTCTGTTTTCATATGTCTTCTTTTAAGAAGTGTCTATTCATGTCTTTTGCCCACTTATTAATGTGGCTGTTTGTTTTTTTCTCTTGGCACGTTTGAATTCCTTGTAGATACTGGATGTTAGGCATTTGTCAGACATACAGTTGGCAAATATTTTTTTTCCCATTCAGTGAGCTGTCTCCTCACTCTCTTGATGGTTTCTTTTGCTTTGCAGAAGGTTTCCAGTTTGATGAGTTCCCACTTGTCTGTCTTATCTCCTATTTTTTTTTTGAGCTGGAGTCTCACTCTGTCACCCAGACTGGAGTACAGTGGCATGCTCCCAGTCACCGCAGCCTCGACCTGCTGGGCTCTGGCGGTCCTTCTGCCTCAGCCTTCCAAGTAGCCGGAACTACAGGCGCAGGCTACCATGCCCAGCTAATTGTTGATTTATTGTAGACACGAGGTCTCCCCAAGTTGCCTGGGTGGATCGCAAACCCGCGGGCTCAGGCAATCACTCGCCTTGGCCTCCCAAAGTGCTGGGATTTTAGGTTGAGCCACTGAGCCCAGCCGGTTTTATTTCTTATGGCATGGGCTTTTGGGGTTTTAATCAGGAATTGGTTGCCTATTTTTTTTTTTTTTTTTTTTGAGTTGGAGTCTCACTCTGTCTCCCAGGCTGGAGTGCAGTGGCACACTCACAGTCACTGCGGCCTCAACCTGCTGAGCTCAAGCGATCCTTCCGCCTCAGCCTTCCAAGTAGCTGGAACTACAGAAGTGCACTACCACGCCCGGCTAATTTTTGATTTATTGTAGAGATAAGGTCTCACCAAGTTGCCTAGGCGGGTCTCGAACCCGTGGGCTCAGGCAATCCACTCACCTCAGCCTCCCAAAGCACGGGATTACAGGCTGAGCCACCGAGCCAGCTAGTTGCCTATTTTTTAAAAAAAATTTTGAGGGAGAGCATCTTGCTGTGTTGCCCAGGCTGGTCTTGAACTCCTGGCCTCAATGATCCTCCCAACTTGACTTTCCAAAGTGCTAGGATTACAGACATGAGCCACCATGCCAGCCTCTCTATAATTTTTAAGAGTGAAAAAGAGTCCTAAGACCAAAAAGTTTGAGAATTGCTAATATAAAACTCTTTCTTTTGATACAGAAATAATGATGCAAAACTGTGTATACATTAGCCAACTTAGAAAATAATGAGTCTATATGTATTAAAAATGACTTTTTTTCTTTTAAATGGAGGAGAAAGAATGCTATTTTTTCCATAAATCAAGTTGGAAATGGTTTTAACTTACAATGGCATGGTAAGTGCATTGTAAGCAATGTGAGCTATTTTAAGTGCCTACTGTAGAATTCAGAAGAGGATACTCACTGTCCAACATACTACAGAAATTCAAAGCACCTGAGACAATTTATTCTGCAATAGACAAAATAGAAAGGAAGCAAAGAAGCCTAAAATATACAACGAAATCATATGGTGTAAAATGAGTCTGTAAATTTGAAGGTTTACAGAAATTAAAGCAGGTGGGGAGTCTCAAGGAATTTTGTGGCCCTATTTTCAGTATTAATTCTGAAGGGCAAGATTATCAGGAGAAATCAGAAAACTGACTTCTTTGACAAAAAGAAATAAAGTGAACCAGGATTGGCCTTTTCCCAAGGTACTGCTTAAAGAAATGTCATTATTTTTAACACAATGAAGAAAAGAGGTTAAAATGGTAGGAATATGATGGATTTTTGATTTGCATAGAAAAGGTCACAATGAATTAGAAGAAAGATGACATTAAAATCATATACCTATCTTTTTTAATAGTATACACAATTTTAGGGGAATGTGAAAATGACATTTGGAAAGAGTTCCCTGTAGAAGGAAAAATGTAAAGACTGGAAAAGAAACCATCAAGAAAGTTGGGGGAAAAAAATTGATATTAGCTAACTTGGAACAAAGAACCCTCAGCCTCAGTTCTCTTGGAGTTTCCTTATAGTGATTCTAAACAGGGCTCTTATTAGAGTCCATTGAACAGTGGTGGTCATCTACACTGAGAGAGGCATACACACCACACACACACACACACACACACACACACACACACACACACACACACACAGGTTTAAATCACAGCCCATGCTGCTTTGGGTTGGATATACAGAGCCATGTCTTTAGATCCTTAGTTTTTTAAAACAGAATAAAAGTACAGTCATTTATCAATTGACAATAGCATATATTGTGAGAAATGCATCATTAGGTGATTTTGTTGTTATGCGAACATCATAGAGTGTACTACACAAACCTAGATGATATCACCTACTACACACCTAGGTTGTATGGTACAACTTATTGCTCCTAGACTGTACCTGTACAGTATATTACTGTGCTGAATACCGTAGGCAGTTGTAACACAATGGCAAGTATTTGTGTATCTAAACATATCTAAGAAAAGGTACAGTAAAATATGATATTATAATCTTATGGGACCACACATCATATATACACTGACTAAAATGTTGTTATATGTGCATGACTACTTGGAATCTCATTGACGCTATGAAAACAGTAGTGGTACACTTTCATTTTTGTAAAATCCAAGCCAGAAGAAATCATTATAACTAAAGAAATTTTCAGTCCATCCTCTGCATAGCTCACATCTCCCTTGCTTAGTTGACCCCAAAATCCTTTTAGAGTTGCGATTTTGCAAACTTTAAAAATTAGAGGGCTACGCCCTCGGGTCCTCACCCACTGTGGGAGCTTTTCTGTCCTCTCAATAAATCCTGCTTGGAAAAAAAGAATTCGAGACAGGGTCTCGCTTTGATGCCCAAGCTGGTATCCAACTCTTGGCCTCAAGTGATCCTCCTGCCTTGGCCTCCTGAAGTGCTGGATGTGAGCCATTGTGTCCAGGCTAAAATCTTTTTAGTACTCAGATTTCCATGTATTATTCTGTATTTATTTGAACCCCTTAATTCAAGTAGGCTGATTCATTCACCCCTCACCCAAGTGATTTTATACACCAGATACTTGACCTCTGAAACCATTCACATACTCCCCACCTTACTCTTCACTCCAGAAGAGATCCGAAAGCTTGTTTTCAAAGGCACTTCCAGAAAACTGCCCAAGTATTGCTTTTCCAGAGGGACTCCTGCCCCCAAATCACTGAACTGTCTGATCAAGAAAACCCATTTGTAGTTTTCTGAAGTGCTAACAAGAACCAGGAATGGAGGTTTAGTCTCAGATCACATCCACCAACACTGTAAGTGCAGTGAAGACTGTGGAACTGCAGCCACCACGATGGTTTAGTGATCGTTTTTCAGAAGGGAAGATGGTACTGGCAGGAAAGCAAATGATGTGTCATTGTCTCCTACCTTCTGACCCTCTGGTAAGGAAGGCTTATATCTCCCAATCCCCTTCTTCAGAATATGCAGATCAAGTGACATTTCTACAACTGGTAAGGAACTGTCAGGGCAGAATTCAGGAGCGATGCAAACCCACATCAAGCTTCTATCATCCCCAAAGGTAACATTCTATACTGGAGGCTGCCAATAGCATGACTGGACGGGAAGGATGCCAATTCCACCACTACCAGATGCTAGATGTTGCCACCTGTGAAATGAGATTTAACCTGTTGCTGCTGCTTTGTGTCACTAACTTCAGGCTGAAAACCCTTGCTGGAGCACCGGTTCACCAAGCACATGCCAGCTGCCACGAGTCTGAAGGAATAATTGTCTAAGCATCCCTGCTTCCTTGTCAGCTTTTGTAATAGGAGGCAGGATGCCAAAGCTCATACAATCATGATTCCACAGACTAGTGGAGGGGCTGGGATACTGGGGAGCCAAAAAATGGCAGAAGTTCACCCCATTTGTCCTGTGTAATTTTGATTATACCTTATATAATATCAACTTAATAGTTTTTTTTTCCCTTGTCTACCCAAATATATTTATGTTTGGGGACTGTCTTTTTTTTAATTTTGTAATCAGCCACAGCCTCTGGTGTATGCTAGGTATAAGGTAGATATCACTGTACTACTCTGCCACTACTACTTCTCTTATTATCAAAAAAAAAATCATCTCATATTTCTTGTTTATTTGTTTTTTTTTTTTTTGAGTCAGAGTCTCTGCCGCCCAGGCTGGAGTACAGTGGCATGTTCACAGCCACCACAGCCTCGACCTGCTGGACTCAGGCGACCCTTCCACCTCAGCCTTCCAAGTAGCTGGAACTACAGGCGTGTGCTAGCACATCCAGCTTATTTTTTGATTTATTGTAGAGACGAGGTCTCACCAAGTTACTCAGACTGGTCTCGAGCCCCTGAGCTCAAGCAGTCCTCTTACCTCGGCCTCCCAAAGGGCTAGGATTATAGGCTTGAACCACTGCACCCAGCCTCATCTCGTATTTCTATAAAGACTTATATTTTATTTGTATTTGTATTTATTTTTTGAGACAGGATCTTACTCTCTTGCCCAGGCTGAAGTGCAGTGGCACAATCATGGCTCACTGCAGCCTTGACCTCCTGGGCTCAAGTGATCCTCCTGCCTTGGCCTCCTACAGTGCTGGAATACAGGCATGAGCCTCTGCACCTAGAGAGAGACTTATAGTTTATAAAATGTTTCAGTGGAGATTTTTTTTTTTAGTTGGAGTCTCACTCTGTCGCCCAGGTTGGAGTGCCGTGGCATGCTCACAGCCACCCCAGTGTTGACCTGCTGGGCTCAGGCGATCCTTCCGCCTTAGCCTTCCCAGTAACTGGAACTACAGGCGTGTGCTACAGCGCCCGGCTAATTTTTTCATTTATTGTAGAGACGAGGTCTCACCAAATTGCCTGGGCTGGTCTTGAACCCACTCAGGCAATCCACTCGCCTCAGCCTCCCAAAGTGCTGGAATTAACAGGCTGAGGTACCAAGCCCCGTCTCTATAGAGATTTATAGACCATGAAGAGAATATATTATTCTCACTTAATACTCAGAATTACTGAGGTATGCATACCCAGTTATCAGTGAGGAAATTGTGGTCCTGATGCAGTTCTTCAAGGTTAGAAAATTAGTAAAAAGTCGAGCTGGAGCTTGAATCCAAGTTTTCTGGTTACCTCTGTGGTGATTTTTCTACTGTAACAGTTTGTCATTTATTTTATTTAATGACAGATATTTATATCCTGGACAGAAAGCCTTCCCTGCTAGAGAGCGTAATGCTTAATCTCACATTGTTCTTTGATTGTTTTATTTTGTTTTGTTTCAGGAAGACATATTTTTGCAGGTGAAGCATTCAAGCTGGGTATTCTAGATAAAATTGTGAACTCAGACCCAGTTGAAGAGGCAGTCAACTTTGCTCAGAGAGTTTCAGGTAAGAAGATAAAATAATTAATAATAATAATAATAATAAAGCACACGGGTTGTAAACAAGCTATGTGTCCACTTTAATAAGGAACTCCATGAATATCTTATGGTATAGTCACAAAATGAAATATGGTACAGCTTTAAAATGAATATGAAGCCAGGAATGGTGGCCTGTGCCTGTAGCCCCAGCTACTCTGGAGGCCAAGGTGAGAGGCTTGCTTTGAGCCCAGGAGTTAGAGACCAGCCTGGGCAACATGCAAAAGCTCGTCTCTTAAAAAAAAAAAAGAGCAACTTGGTGGAACCTCGTCTCTACAATAAATCAAAAAATAAGCTGGGTGTGCTAGCACACGCCTGTAGTTCCAGCTACTTGGAATGCTGAGGTGGAAGTGTCGCCTGAGTCCAGCAGGTCGAGGCTGCGGTGGCCGTGAGCATGCCACTGTACTCCAGCCTGGGTGGCAGAGACTCTGACTCAAAAAACAAAAAAACCAAAAAACCCAGAAATATGAGATTATTGTATTCTACTGCTGTGTTAAGGTATGAATTCCATAACATATTGTATTATAAAGTAAAAAAAATCATTATATATAGTGGTTTGCTACTGGTATAACAAAAGAGGGGATGGGATAGGATATATATATGAGGAGAATGTACATGCATAAAATATTTCTGTAAGGAATCACATGAAATGGTTAATGGTTCCTTCTGAGAATGGGGCTTGTCAGCCAGAGGAAGCCATCGGAAGGAGATTTTTCACTGTTTACCTTTCTGTAGATTTTGAATTTTATCACATGAATGTTCCTCTTACTAAGAAAGATAGTTAAAATTTTAACAAGCAAACAAACACTTCAGCAAATAGAAGAAAGCCTCTATAATTTACCACAATAAAGCCGTGGGCCCACAGCACTCCTGTCTCAGTGGACTGGGTTCCATCTTTTTCAAGGGTTTCTTACTTTGTGGACTCATGATCGTCCTTTAAGAGTTCTTTTAGTGGCACTCCTAGAGGCTTTTTATTTGTTTCTTATAAAACTGATCCTTTTCCGTCCATGGAGGTTGTCAGCTTTAAATGAGCAAGATGGAGAGGGTAAAATTTGCCAGGAAAAATAATTGGGAGGAGTGTTGGGTTACAGGCCGAACAGAGTGCGGTCTCCCGCTTGGTGGCAGGCAATGGTTCCATGTTATTCAAAGGCCTTCTTTTGAAAAAGTCATTCTTTTTTTGACCCTGGCAGAGACCAAACACTTTCCTGAAATAATCTTTCTTTTTTGTGGCTCTAGCCAGTTACTGTTTCAATGTAAGGGTAAAAGCTTGAACTGGAGAGGTAAGGGACTAATGGGGAGAAAATAAGGGTTACTTAAGGAGAATCAGCAAGTCCTTCCCAAATGGAAATGTATTTCTAACTGTCTCTGCCTTTCAGACAATCTTCACCATTGTGCTTCCTTAGAGGACTTACTGTTTTGTTAGAAGTCACTTGACTGACTCATAGCAAAGACTATTGCATTTGGAAGTCCCTAAATGATTCTTTGGTTTGGGGCTCAGGATAGACCCTGTCTGTCATTCACACCTGTGGTTTTGGTTTGCAAAGTCCTCCATTTCAATGGGAAATTTTTTACTTAAGGGATTTCGCTAGATTCTGATTTGAGAATTAAATAACTTCAAGAAATAGATGAGGATCATGGTTTGGTATATTATACAATGATCTGGTTTTAATTTTTATATATTCAAAATTTAAAATTAAATTTTAATTAATTTTTAAACATTAAAAACATGTAATATATAAAACATAAAACAGGGCCAGGCATGGTGGCTCATGTCTATAATACCAGCACTTTGCAAGGCAGGCGAAGTGCTTGAGCCCCGGAGTTTGAGACCAGCCTGGGAAAAATAGTGCGATCTCATCTCTACAAAAAAAAAAAAAAAAAAATCAAAAAATTAGCTGGGCTCTCAGCACATGCCTGTAGGAGACTGAGGAGGAAGGATGACCTGAGGTGGTCGAGGCTGTAGTGAGCTATGATCATGCCATTGTACTCCAGTCTGGCTAACAGACTGAGACCTCAACTTAAAGCAAAACAAAAAAAACCCCAAAAACCAAGAAACATAAAATGGTGTTAAATCTCAGCAACATTACACAGTCTGTCCACTTGATAGCAGCCAAACATTGAGGCATTATCTGTTTTAAAACTTGGTAATGCACCTTTTCTGGGCTTTGAACAATTATGTATAACTGTTTAAAATTATAATCATGAAGACTATATAAAAATATGTAAAATTGTGACACAAAAATGTTTAAAATAGAAATTTACATGTATTGTATAGATATAGCTACAGAGTATGTATAAATAGAAACAAAAATGGAAAGGAAATATGCAAAACATGAAAATAAGTTAGTTTTTCCAAAAAATTTCTTAAGGGTTTTTTGCTTAAAAAATGTTTTTCCTATCTTAGGATAAGTTCGTTTTCCCAAACATTTCTAAATTACTTTTGGTTTTGTTTCTATTTTTTCTAGTTTTTTTGACGTGTAATTTCCACACAACAAAATTCAAGCATTTTAAGTGTAGAGTTTGGTGAGTTTTGGTAATCGTTTATAGTTGTGTAAACACTGCCACAATCAAGATCTAGTTCTCTCACTTTAAAAAGTATTCTTATGCCTCTTTCCAATAAATTCCCTTCCCTGTCCCATGGCCACAGGCAACCACTGACCTACTTACTTTCTGTCACTATAGTTTAATGTGTTTTAGAATTTCATATAGATGGACTCATGCATATGGTGTATAGTCTTTTGTGTTTGGCTTCTTTCACCTAGCATAATGTTTTTAAGAGTCATTCCTATTGTTGCATGTATTAATCTTCCTTTTTATTACTGAATTATATTCTATAGTATGAGTAAACCACAATTTGTTTATCCATTTATCAGTTGATAGACATTTAGGTTGTTTCCACTTTAAGTCTACACAAGTCTTTGTAGACATATGTTTTCCTTTTTCTTGGGTAAATACCTGAGAATAGTATTGCTGGGTTGTAAAGGAAGTTTATGCTTAACCCTTACTTTTTTTTAAAGTTGCTTAATGAAAAACCATTAGTGATTTAAAAGACACCAATTTTTGCCAAGTAGATAAAAAAAGATAGAAAAAATAATGTGGTGAGATTGAGTTTAAATAAACTCTCATTACACTGCTTGTAAAACATCTTATTTAGAGGGTAATTGGGCAGTCATGTATCGTGGCTTAAAAATATTCATATCTTTTGACTTAGTATTTCTATTCTTGGGAATTTACCATAGAGAGATAATCACAGAAATACAGAAAGATTTGTGTACAGTAATGCTCACTGAAGCTTTGTCATAAAGTATTTGAAACAACCGAAATATTTAGTTTTAGGAGATTAATTACACAAAAATGCTCATCTCAATGAAGCAACTCCATTCAGCCATTAAAACTTTAATTTTTGAAGAAAGTTGAAGACCCTGGAAAAATGCTTACATATAATATTAAGAAGAAAACAGCCAAATAGAAAATTTCATGTGTGTGTATTTTTTTTTTAAGGATGTGGAGTACATTTCAGGGTTAGGTACATAAGTGGTTATCATACAGGTAAAATTTGGGCCCTTTTTTGGTCCCTCCTTTTCCTGGCTTAAGATTGGATACTTTTATTGATGTTATGTCCCCCCCACCCCGGCAGTGTCCCCCTACTGCCAATCCCTGCTCCGTTTATGAGTGAGTATATGTGGTACTCAGATCTTTGTTCCTGTAATAGATCATTGAGTATTATAGACTCCAACTCCATCCTTATACATAGTTTCATGAGGAAAAAAACTATTAGGAGATGGAACAAAGTTTTAATAGTGGTTGTACTTGGGTGGCAGGTAATCAAGGCTCTTGATTAAACAAAATGTTTATCTTTTCCTAATGTCTGAGTCACTAAGTTTACCCAAAGGGATGCCTTGGGAAGCCAGTGTGGAAAGGGTACAGTCTGCTACAGAAATAGGCTCCAGAGTGAAAGTCGGAAGACCTGGATTCTAGTCTAAACTTCAGCTATGTGGACCTTCACAAATCACCTTTTTGGGCTTTATTTTATTCACCAATGAAAGGAAACAGTTCAAGAAAGTTAGTTGGTTTCAAGCCATGTTTTGAGACCTCACAGGCTACAGTGGTTGGGCTCCCAGTTATTTGTCCTTGCTACACCTGAGCAGCCACACTGATTCTGTTTTGGGGTTTAGTGATCAGAATCCCACGGAAAACTCTAGGACTTTTATGTTCTGTGTCTCTTTTTTTGTTTTTTTAGAGACAAGGTCTCACTCTGTCACCCAGACTGGAGTGCAGTGGCACCATCATAGCTTACTGTAATCTCGAACTCCTGGACCCAAGGAATCCTCCTGCCTCATCCTCCTGAGAAACTGGGGTTACAGGTGTGTTTGACCACACTTGACTAATATTTTTAAAATATTTTGTAGAGACAGGGGTCTTATTAAGTTGCTCAGGCTGGTCTTGAGCTCCTGGCCCCAAGCAATCTTCCCACCTTAACCTCCCAAAGTGCTGGGATTATAGGATTGAACCACCATGCCCCAGCCAACTGTTTGAAATCCTATGATTTCTTGTAATAGATGAATGCTAGAGATACAAGGCAGGAAAATATGGCAAATCAATCAAGGACTAGCTCAGAATCTTTCTTTCTCTTTTTCTTTTTTTATTTTAAAGTTGTGGGATACAATTCAGGATTAGGTATACATATATATATGTATTTATTACTTTGCCTGGTTTGAGATCAGGTACGATTATTAATATTATGATATCAGGTACCCCCGCTTCCCTGGCAGTTTCTGGCTACTGCCGATTCCTTTCTTATACTAATATTATGGTAAATGTTCAGAGGTCTGCTTATGAGTGAGAACTACCTTGTGGTACTCAGTTCTTTGTTTCTGTGATAAATCACTGAGTATTATCAACTCTAAATCCATCCAAATTGCTGTTCTTCTTTGTGGCTGTATAGTGTTCCATCATGTATATGTACCACATTTTTCTTATCCAGTCCTGTTTTGATAGGCAGCAGGGTTGGTTCCATGTTTTTTGCAATTGTAAATAGTGCTACAATAAACATGCATGTGCAGGTATCTTTTTTGTAGAGTGATTTAAATTCCCCTGGGAATATTCCCAGAAGGGGGCTTGCTGGGTCATATAGAATGTCAATTTCTAGTTCTTTTAGGAATCACCACACTGTTTTCCATAGAGGTTGAACTAGTTTGCATTCCCACCAACAGCGTAGAAGCATTCCCTTTTCTCCGCATCCTTGCCAGCATCTGTTGTTTTTTGTTTTATTAATGATGGCCATTCTTACTGGAGCTAGGTGGTTCTCAGTGTGGTTTTGATTTGCATTTCTCTGATTATTAGTGAGGCTGTAGGTCAGAATCTTATCTATATTTACCATTTGTTATCTTACAAAATGTGAACAGTATATTTGTGAATACACTAAAATACTCTAGTCTTTAACTAAGCTGATTTATTTTGCCTTTCATTGTCACTTCCAATCTTGTGCCTCTCTTTTCTTTTTATGTTTCCCTGCTTTTCGCTTTTTTACTTATTCTCCCCCCTTTTAGGCTTACTTTTATGGAGTTAGGGAGTACAGGTGCATTTTTGCTAACTGGATATGTTGCATAGTGGTGAAGTCTGAGCTTTTAGTACAGCCATCACCTAAATGGTGGAGGTTGTACTCAATAGGTAATTTCTCCTCCCTCACCCCCACCTCCCACCATTTGTTTGCTTTTAAGTATAGCTATTAGTCTGTGGTCATTTGGCAGAACAAAATAATAGATTGACTTGAAGGACCGGCTCCACAAAAATGTAATGTATTAATTAGTATCAAATATATATATATTTATTATAAATATATACATGTGTAAAAATCTATAGTTATGTGAAGTGAGCACACTTGTCTTGATCTAGAGGAGTGGTTTTCAAACTTTGCTGTGTATCAGGGTTGCTTGGAAGACTTGTTAAAACATCGTTTGCAGGGCACCACTAATTACTTTCTCATCAGTATATCTGCTGTGGGATCTGATAGTTTGCATCTCTAAAAAGTGCCTAGGTGACGTTGATGCTGTGTTCTGGGGACCACACTTTGAGAACCATTGATGTACAAAAAACAAGGGTAAGAACAAAGATAACCTTTCCTAGTTTTGACTTTTTATGCCTGCTATGCAAACACTACCTTCAGTCTTAAAGATATTCATAAATCAGTTATGAAAGGTATGGTTAGAAGGTATGGTTAACATGTATGGTTGCATGACTTTGTGAATATGCTAAAAAACACTGAATTATACCCTTTAAAGTGGTGACTTTTGTGGTATGGAAATTATATCTCCACTTAAAAAATACATGTAAAGTTTTTGAGTTCCCTTTTCCTATCTGTAAAAATAGTTCATTAATTCAGGATATTTTCACTGCTACCACTCAAATGTCGACTTAAAAATAACAAAAGGAAAAGGTTAAGAACATTTATTGAATTTCCACATCCTATAGGAGTTGGGAAGGAAAGGGAATGTCCAATGGTCAATGCTCCAGTGAGCACTTTTGTAACCGATTATGGGTAGGAAGGGAGAATAGTAGGTGACCATACCTAAAAATGTGATTTGGGAAGTAGCTGCAAACTACTACAAACTTAACACTGTACCCTGACGAGCTAACTGTGGAAGTTAATTAACTTTATGCATCTTAATGTTCCTGTTCTATGATGCCTCCCAGCCTGCAGCAGTACAAAAGACTTAGCAGTGCAATGACAGAATCACTTGGCCAAACCAGATTGCTTTGGCTAAACTAGGGAGAGGAGGGTTCCATAAAATGCTATTTATTTGCACTTGCATGTGGCTGGCAGCCTGCTTGTTCCTGAACAGATTAAGAACTCCTTGTTCCTATGTGCATGTTTCTGGCATGAAGCTGAAAGTGTGTGTTGTGATTCAAAGACCAAGAGATGACGGACTCTCTGCCCACCTTTCCCAGCTGGGATGGATGGGCACAGAGCACTGGGAACCTCAACTCAGCAGCCTAATGCTCTGTTTTAGTCTCTAGTGAACCTTGGTCCTATTGCTGTAGCTATGCTGGGCCGTGTTAGCCATTTTTAACAATTCCAATTCTGCCTAAAGACCTTAGTCTATGTGTTCGTTTAGACTTTGTGGCTTTTAAAAAATCTTGGTTTTATTTGTCTTTCTTTTCATTTTACCTTTTGCACTTTGTAATTTATTTTTACTCTCTGTGAACATTTATGTGAACATGTTTCAAAAGAGCAGAGTGACCCTGTTTTACACAGGAGGCCGAAGCACATGTCTAAATTGAGCTTCCTTTTTACTTGCTGTGCAAGTTCTGTGGGTGACCCCTTGAAGCCTGTTAATGTGCAGTTATTCTGTCTGTCCTTGGCAGAGCTTCTGTTTATCAGGGTTAGAGAAGAGACAGTCCTTTGTGCCTTCAGAAGTGTGGTTCACTGGTTTTTTAAAATCAAAACTTGAATATACTTCTGACTTAGTATATCTCATAGAATTAAGAAACAATGTGAATGGGCCAAGGAAAGAGTTCAATTAGATGCACAAGGAGAGACCCAAAAAAACCTAGAATGATCTTTAAAGGGCAGGTCCCTTGTAGTGCTTCCTCCACTAGGTGAGCGTTCTGGGAGCCCGTTGGCGTTAGTGTGCCAGCTAGCACTGTTGTCAGAGGCTGCATTTGACTTCAGTGACTTTTTTGGGAGATTCTTTCAACACACTTGTCCATTTCATTATGGATGATTTATGAGTGTACCTGCCTATACTGC
>CAUYQG010242974.1:0-13982 GCA_963574415.1 Tarsius wallacei
TTTTTGGTGCTGGTGAATCATTGTATCCTCTGCCTGCTTGTTGATGATGTATGTGAAGGCATTGATTTCTACATGTTAGTTTTTACTGCCTTATGTGATTCTTTTATCAACTGTAAAAGGTTTTTCGTTGGTTTTCTTGGATTTTTAGATTTATAATATCTTTTGCAAATAATGATACTTTCATCTTTTCCTTATCAATTGTATACCTATTTTTTCTCTTCCTTAATTGTGGTAGTTAGTATCTCCACCATGGTAGTAAGTAGTGGTGGTTAAGTACATAGCCTGTTTGGCCCCGACATTAGTGATAATTCTTCTAGCTTGTTCCCATTGGGGTTGATTTTGCTTTGGGGTTGAGAAAGACATAAATATGTAGTTGAAATTTGTGTCTTACTATATCTATTTGTAAGTATATACGTATGTATGTAAAGAAACATAAAAATATTTACCAAACATCTGTCTTTTAAAATTTTAATTTAATTTAATTTAATTTAATTTTTTTGAGTCAGAGTCTCACTCTATCACCCAGGCTGGAGTGCAGTGGCACGCCCATGGCCACCAAAGCTTTGACCTGCTAGGCTCAGGTGATTCTCCCACCCTCAGCCTTCCAAGTAGCTGGAACCACATGTGTGCACCACCATGCCCAGCTAATTTTTTTGATTTATTGTAGAGATGAGGTCTCGCCATGTTGCCCAGGCTAGTCTCGAACCCCTGGGCTCAGGCAATCCTCTCACTCGGCCTCCCAAAGTGCTGGGATTATAGGTGTGAGCCACTGTGCCTAGCTATTCTTATTTTTAAAGGATGAAGATTGAATTTTATCAGATGTCTTCAGCATTGGCAGAGATGGTCTCTGTTAATATGGTGAACATAT
Source organism: Tarsius wallacei (assembly GCA_963574415.1). Lineage (NCBI taxonomy): Eukaryota > Metazoa > Chordata > Mammalia > Primates > Tarsiidae > Tarsius > Tarsius wallacei. Next base: position 869 of record CAUYQG010242974.1, read on the forward strand.
CATTGTTTTAACTTAAGTAGTGTTGAACTACTTATGTGTTTCTGGCACAAGATGGGGGGGGCACTGTGGTGTTGAGAGAAGACTGATTGAGGAAGTGGTACTTTGTCTGGTGCCTGAAAGCTAAATAGAGAAATTAGGGAAAAGAGCATTCAGTAAAGCAAGAACCTTGACTGCAAAGGTCTTGACTGCAAAGGGGTATGGTTGCCAGTCAACCAGTATGACTGCAGTGCTCATGGTGGGCCTTCTAGATGAGTAACATGGGACAGATTACTCCACATGTCTGGGCCTCAGATTCCTTATTGGTGGAATCGAAATAATAGAAGTACCTATTGTTTAGGCTTGTTATAAGGTTTTTTGTTGTTGTTGTTTTTTGAGTTGGAGTCTCACTCTGTTGCCTAGGCTAGAGTGCAGTGGCACATTCATGGCCACCGCAACCTCAACCTGTTGGAGTCAGGCAATTCTTCTGCCTCAGCCTTCTGAGTAGCTTAGCTGGAACTACAGGTGCACACCACCATGCCCAGCCAATCTTTTTTTTTTGAGTCGGAGTTGCCCAGGCGGGAGTACAGGGGCGTGCTCACAGCCATCAAAGCCTTGACCTGCTGGGCTCAGGCAATCCTTCTGCCTCAGCCTTCCAACTAGCTGAAACTATAGGCATGCACCACCATGCCTGGCTAATTTTTGATTTATTGTGGAGATGAAGTCTTGCCATGTTGCCCAGGTTGGTCTTGAACCCATGGGCTCAGGCAGTCCTCTCACCTCGGCCTCCCAAAGTGCTGGGATGACAGGTGTGAGCCACCACACCTGGCTTTAATTTTTTGATGTATTGTGGAGATGAGGGCTCACCAAGTTGCCCAGGCTTGGTCTCGAACCCCTGAGCTCAGGCAGTCCTTTTGCCTCTGTCCTCAAAGTGCTGGGATTACAGGCATGAGCCATTGCGCCTCACCTTGTTCTGTTTGTTTTGTTTTTTTGAGTTGGAATCTCACTCTGTTGCCCAGGCTGGAGTGCAGTGGCATGCTTATAGCCACTGCAGCCTCGACATGCTGGGCTCAGGCGATCCTTCCGCCTCAACCTTCCAAGTAGCTGGAACTGCAGGCATGTGCCACCTCGCCTGGCTAATTTTTCTTGATTTTTGTAGAGACGAGGTCTCACCAAGTTGCCCAGGCTGGTCTCGAACCCCTCCCTGCACTCAGACAATCCTGTTGCCTCTGCCTCCTAAAGTGCTGGGATTACAGGTGTGAGCCACCACTCCTGGCCTTGCCTTGTTTTAAGGAGATAATGTAGGCAAAAGTCTTAGTCCAGAGCCTGACACATGGTATGTAAATACTAGTTATTTTTTATTTGATAAATGGAAAAAGCTGGAAAGAAGTTTCAGGATATTTTGACCATACCTATATAATTAAAGAAGTATGACCTGAAATTTACAGGAACTAGAAAGCCATTCGAGGCTTTTGTGCAAAGGTCTTGGAAGATAAGCCAGTGGTGCAATGCAATGCAGGTAGCAAAATCAGGTAGATGACTGATAGAATTGACCAGACTGGAGTTTGTGGATATCCACCTACTTTGCTTGCCCCTAGTCCAGTTTAGACAATGCTGAAGATGAGGGCACTGTAGAGTTGACTTAATTTGGCATCTGTTGGGCTCCAGGGTTTGGCAGGGCAGTGGTTCTGAAACTTGAGCATATCAGAATCAGCTGGAGGGTGTGTTAAATACAGATTGCTTCCAGACTTTCTGAAGTGCTCCTTGTTTATGTTTTGATTCAGAGAAAGGGGATTATTATCTGTCCCTGTTTACCCCAGAATGCCTGAGGTGTTTTGTCTCACTCTGGGAAGTTAGAGGAAGTGTGGTGAGCACTGTCCTGATAATCAATATCTGATACAGGTTGGGTTGGTTGGTTTGCTCATTACTTACTCAACAAGTGATTTGTTTGCTTTTAGAAATGTTTAGGAGTTCAGGCTGGCCTTGAACTCCTCTTGGGCTCAAGGGATCCTCCTGTTTCAACCTTCTGAGTAGCTGGGTTTATAGGTGCACTTAATAAAAACTTAACATGCCAAGTACTGTTGTAGGCCTTGTTGAACAGTTAGGGAGTTTATTTATAGTTTTGACAGGGGACAGATAATAAACCAGGGAGCAAACCATTCATACAGTTACTGAGTTTTAAATGCACTGAAAGAAAAGAAATAGACTCTGTCAGGGACAATAAAGAGAACTGCTGGAGAATGTATGGTCATGGAAAATCTTTTTGTAGAAGTGACATTTCAGCTGAGATCTGCAGGATGAAAAGGAGTCAGCCTATAAAGAGAAGAGGGACCAGGGGAGGGAACACTATGTGCCAAGGCCCTGAGATGAGTTGACACACATGAGGCATTTTATTTATACATGAGGAGAGTAGGGGGTAACATGAGAGGAAGTTGGGGAGGACCTGGGTGGGCTGTGCAGAGCCTTTGGAGCCAGGCGCAGGCATTTGGGCTTTGTTCTAAGTGCAGAAGGGGTCTGGCTCAGGGCATTGATAGAATCTGGTCCACCTTGACCTCTGAGACAAGGTAGATTGGAAAGGGACAAGAAGGGGTCTGTGAGGCTTGTGAGGTGGAAAGGTGAAGTCAAGGCTTTGGCAGGGCAATGGCAAAGGGGGCAGCGAAGACACAGCTGGGGGAGTTGGAGGGACTAGGTGAGGGGGAGAGAGGAATTGAGAATGACTAGGTTCTGTCTCTGTGGCTCTGCAGATGGGAAGACAGCATGAGGAGCAAGATTGGAGGATGTAGTCACCGAATCTGTGAGGTCAGGTGGAGACTGAAATTCGGGTGAGAGATCCAAGTGACAAATCAGATGTGCTGCTAATGTAGTCTTTCCAAGGGGAGTTAGATTATAAACTAGGGAATGGTTTCAGTAACATGGAAGTCATGTTGCTTCATAGAGGGTTTTTTTTCCCAGCATGCTGAAGTTTAGAAGTGATCAATGGCAAGCTTTTTTATAATTAAAGGAAGCTGTAGCAATATGTAAAGATTTTAGCTGGGCTTGGCATGTGTAATTCCTGTTGTACCCCAAAGTCCTGAATCTGAGAGACCACCAGAGAGCCAGGTCCGCTGCAATCACATGAGGGTCTTTATTCAGGCTCGAGTCTGGGCTCACGCTTGAAACTGATGCAGCTGGTTCAGGAATGAGAGCCCCGCCCTAGTACAGCAAGCAGTTTATATACACAGTTACAAGGGAGGGGTTGGGCGTGACCAGTTTTTCTTAGGCTTGAAACATTAGCCAATCAGAGGAGGGCGTGATGGGCCCGGGCTTTGGCTTGAAACATTAGCCAATCAGAGGAGGGCGTGACGGGTGCAGGCTTTGGCTTAACAGGCAGGGTGGATTAGGTTAAGCCATCTGGAATGTTAGATACCGGAGGTGCTCATAAAACCTGTTTACTTGAGGGGATCTGAGCCCACGAAAACATGTTTACCAGAAGCAAAATTAATACAAAGTTCCCCACTGGAGGGGCTTTTACACTCACTCTGTGCCAGCAAGGGTTACAGAAGCAGAATAAGCAGGTTAATTCTACGTGGGTCAAACAAAAACTTAGCAGAGTTCTAAGTATAAACACCACAAACAGTTTTTCTCAGAGTTTCCATAACTTCTGAACCTCTCAATTCCAGCATTTTGGGAGACTAAGGTGGGAGGATTGCTTGAGCCTAAGAGTTTGAGGTACTCTAGTCTGGTCAACAGAGCAAGATCCTATCTCAAAAAAACAAAAAACAGACAAACAGGTTTTTTTTTTTTTTTTGAGTTGGAATCTTACTCTGTTGCCTCAGTTAGAGTGCAGTGGCACGCTCACGGCCCTCTGCAACCTCGACCTGCTGGGCTCAGGTGATCCACCTCAGCCTTCCAAGTAACTGGAACTACAGGTATGTGCCACCATGCCTGGCTGATTATTTGATTTATTGTAGAGACAAGGTCTTGTCATGTTGCTCATGCTGGTCTCGAACCCCTGAGCTCAGGCAATCCTCTCACCTCCACCTCCCAAAGTGTTGGGATTACATGCGTGAGCCGCTGCCCCTGGCTGCGAACAGGTTAAGAAAGAAAAAAAAAAAGCCAAGAATCCTCAGAAGTAGCTTTCTTTAGTGTAAGGAGTGGTGGGTGTGGCCACAGTGTCCTGTTTAGGACTCTCCTTTATTTTGAGTAGGAGTCTCACTCTGTTGCCCAGGCAGGAGTACAGTGGCACACTCATGGCCACTGCAGCCTGGACCCGCTGGGCTCAGGTGATCCTTCTGCCTCTGCCTTCCAAGTAGCTGGAACCACAGGTGTGCGCTAATTTTTAAAAATTTGTTGTAGAGACAACGTCTCGCCAAATTCTCCAGACTGGTCTTGAACCCATGGGCTCAGACAATTCTCTTGCTTCAGCCTCCCAAAGTGCTGGGATTATAGGCGTGAGCCACTGCGTCCAGCTAGGACTCTCTTTTGTGAAGCTGAGGAGTACAGATGGAGAAGCTGCCATGGCATTTACCTGGAGAAGCCTCAGCCTAGATCATGAGCCTCAGATTCCTCATTTGTGGAATTGAAATAATAGAAATACCTATTGCTTAGGCTTGTTATAACGTTTTAAGGAGATAATGTAGACAAAAGTCTTAGCCTGTCCTTCCTTCCTTCCTTCCTTCCTTCCTTCCTTCCTTCCTTCCTTCCTTCCTTTCTTTCCTCCCTCCCTCCCTCCCTCTGTCATTCAGACTGGAGTACAGTTGCACAATCACAACTTACTGCAGCCTTGACCTCCTGGGCTCAGGCAATTCTTCTGCTTTAGCCTACTGAGTAGCTGGGGCTATAGTTGTGCACCACTATGCCTGGCGAATTTTTTGATTTTTTTTGTAGAGATGAGATCTTGCTATGTTGCCTAGGCTGGCCTCAAATCCTCCTGCCTTGGCATCCCAGAGTGCTTGGATTACCCAGCTTATTGTTATTATTATTTTTTTAGTGAGAAAGCAGGATTTATTGAGAGGACAGAAAAGCTCCCACAGTAGGAGGGGACCCGAAGGGGTTACCCTAAGCTTATTTTTTTAAATCAAATTTTTAGAGATTGAGTCTGGTTATGTTGTCTAGGCTGGACTCAAACTCTTGAGTTCAAGTGATCCTCCTGTCTCAGCCTTCCAAAGTGCTGGGATTACAGGCATGAACCACCATGCCCAGCTTCTGATCAAATTTGCTTTTGATAAAATTGGTCTCATCCTGTGATGTGCAAGCAGCTGAGAAAAAAAATAAAATTTGTCTCTGGTAGATTGTGAATGCTGTGAAGGAAGAAACACAAATTTGAATTTACTGATGATGATACTGGTACGTATACTTTGGAGATGGAACTGTCTCTAGTTTTCACTGGGATAAATTACTATTTTGGTTATCCTTCTAGTCACAAAATTCCATAGGCTTTCATGGCCTGCCCCAATACCATTTTTTCATAGGCCCTGGTATTTTTGGTACTTGATTTTGCAACATGTGAGTTTTTCCTAGGAGGGCATATGTGGTTTTATGGCTGAAATGCCTGTAGTGAGGCCATATGTGGCTTTATAACCAAGCTGCCCTAGGTAGCGAGCATATGGATATGGAACTCAGAGAAGTATGGACACCTAAATAGATGGTATTTAAAACCAGAGGGATGGAAGAGATCACTTGAAGGAGAGGAGGAAGAGATGACAGAAGTATTCCATTATGCTTTCGTGGCAAGACCCAGCCCCCATAAACTCCCTAGGTTTGGTTCTTCATCTGTAAATGAGTCTACTTCTTGTAAAAATACAGTAATGTATGAAAGAAATTTGAAAACTGTAAAGTGTTTGATTGCTACAAGGTGGTATTATTTTCTTAACTTGTCTTAATTTATCATTGTTTTTATCATTTCTTTTCATATTTCTTTTCTCGCTGAGCCTTCAAGGGTAGAGAGTGTTTATTCTTTCTTGCATTCACTGTGCCTGGCAGATAGAAGCCTTTGCTCATACAGCTTGTTTAAAGAATGCCTTCTTGCTTAGTGTGGAACTAAAGTGCCTTGGGGCAGGGGCTCTTGCTCACCTTTATGCCCATCTTATGATCTAGCATACATATTTTCAAGGAGAGAGTGAAGGGTGCGTTGGGAATCTGTGCTGTTTTCCTTTAGGCCAAGTGTATCCATGGATAGTGATTTTATATGTTTGTAAAATAACATTCAAAAGAAAGAGCAACACATAATAGTTGAAAGAGAAAAATAGGCCAGACACAGTGGCTCACACCTGTAATCCCAGTACTTTGGGAGACCAAGTAGGAGGATTGCTTGAGATCAGGAGTTTGCGAGCAGCCTGGGGAACACAGTAAGACCCCTATCTCTACCAAAAAAAAAAAAAAAGTCTGCTGTGGTGTGCTGTGTGACTACGAGCAAGAGAGAGAGAGCGGGGGAGAGAGAGAGAGAGAGAGAAAGAGAAACATTGGAAATGTTAAAAATGCACTTGGCTAAAGGCAAAGGAGCTAGAAAAAAAATACAATTCCATCAAGATGTTTATTTTGCACCACCTCCCTAAGTGACTATAGTTCTGTCTCCTCAACTGGAAGATAGTGGGAGTTTTTTGACCTTGCTTCTGTTTTGACCTACGTTGGGAAGATTAAGTGAGATAAAATGTGTCAAGTGCTTAGTGTTTGGTACAAGGTAAGTACAAAAGTACTTTTTGTTACTACACGTTACTACTGTTACTACTTCCACTAAATAATTTTGGGATGTACCCCACATCTCTATAATAAAATAAAACTTAATAAATAAAATAAAACAGGAAAGTCAATACTTCCATTTTTATCTTGGGGTAACGCTTTATTTATTTTATAACTCCACTTTTAACAACTTTATTTGTGTGTACTTCAGCTTAAGATTTCACTTAGCACAATTTCAGCTTTAAAAAAAATTTTTTTTTAATATTAAAGATGTGGGGTACAATTCAGGATTAGGTATACAAATGTTCATTATGCAGGTACCCTTGTTAATGAGGTGTGCCCCCCTTCCCCAGGCAGATGGGGTAACACTTTAAAAGTCTGTTTTTCCTGTGCATAGATTTAACATATTTGTGTGTATTCATTGTTATACATGTATTGATAATACATATTTATATATTTTTCTTTTTTTTTTTTTTGAGTTGGAGTCTTACTCTGTTGCCCAGGCTGGAGTGCAATGGCATGCTCACAGCCACTGCAGCCTCAACCTGCTGGGCTCAGGAACTATAGGCACTCGCTATCACACCTGGCTAATTTTTTGATTTATTGTAGAGATGAGGGCTTGTGAAGTTACCTAGGCTGGTCTGGAACCCCTGAGCTCAGGAAATCCTCTTGCTTTGGCCACCCAGAGTGCTGGGATTACAGACTTGAGCCACCGCACTTGGCCATCACCCACTTTTGACAATTAATAAGCTGTGACCACAGTTTTATCTTTACCCCAACCAGTCTTCCTCCTTTTCAGTATTCTATATTTTATTCATAAGTATTTTGAAAGATAAATATGATCACCTTTAATAGTCAGAAGTTAGTTTTTGAACTGTTTAAGTTATGAAAAGTTTTAAACATCAACAGAGAGAGAGACTATAGTATAATGAATCTCCATGTATCCACCATCTGGATTAGGGACTAGAAAATTATAAGCCTGTGGACCAAACTGGCCCACTGTCTGTTTTTATAAATAAAGTTTTTTTCTTCTCCCACAGTTTTCATAATGGCTGATTTCATCATTAGCGTTGGCACACTTGACAGTTAAATACATTTAAATAATGTATGGGTAACTGCATGACTACAGCATTGATAACTAAATAGATAACCAGTTCAACTAGAAACCAGCTAACAAGTAATTGTCTAAATATTTAAAATACAGTTCTTGTTTAGATCATCCTTTGTTTTGATCACCTTTTTGGGAGGAAAAGGCCTGCTGGTCACAGTGGAAATATGGTAAGGCCAAATCTTCTGATATCCATTCCCAGAGGTTTCTTTCAGCTGGATTAAGCCTCCAACTCCAGGACAAGCCCAAGTTTATGGCCTCCAGCATCAGTGCTCTTCCCATCTACCAGAGTAGACAGTATAAGCTTCACACCAGGCCACACAGTCGGAGTGTAGCCCACTCCAGTCAAACTAGAGTTGTTGGCTTTTGCAGAAATGGAATCAGTGGAATCCAGCTGGTACTTGACTGCAGTGACAAAACGGGTGCAGTTGGAACTTGATGTCTAGGCAAGTGTCAAGATCCTCACATACTTTCTGATAAATTGTCCCATCATTGACAGTGTGTAGCTGAAAGTCCTTAGTCCTATATCCCACTGCAAAGTTACTCATAGTCAGCCTTGATTTGGTACTGTTAAAGGTTATTTGGTATTCAGCAAACCAACCCTCATAACCAAGATAGCTGAATTATGGATTGCAGGTCCACCAAAATCAGAGTCAGCATCACAACCAAGGTTTATGCACTTCTTTTTCTAAGAGGACTTGGTTTTACTACTTTATTTCCTGTGTTTGGTGAGAAGGTGGTATCAGATGTCAGTTTTAAATCTTGACAAATTTGAACTTCAGTTCTGTTCCCAGAATGTTTTCAGTGTTCCATTTCTGTGAAAGTCAGACCACACATCATTTATATTTGGTATCCAGGGTCCTAGTAACTTAACTAGTGTCTGTATTAGATGAACCAGGTGTTGAGAATTCTGTGCCATCCTATGAATTTTTTTTCACATCCAATTTCACCAACCCAAAACAAATTCCTTTGAAAACATCTCTGGCAGCTTTGCCTAGGTCAGCACATGATGGAGATACATTAGCTGTTTACAAATCTCCATGGTAAGGCTGTAGGAAGAGGTGATGTGGTGGTCTTCTGAGTGGGGCTGCCACTGGCACTCAGCTTGCAGCTGAGGCTGTTCACCCTACTTGGGGTTGGGCTGTTGCTGCTGCAGCTGGAGGGTAAAATGAATGCTGTTATAAATAAAGTTTTATTAGAACCATGTTCATTTGATTACATATTGTCTGGTTGTGTTTCTGCTGCAGTGTCAGATTTGAGTAGTTGTGAAAGAGATTCACAAAGCCTGAAATATTTATTTATTTATTTTGAGTCAGAGTCTCACTCTGTCGCCCAGGCTGGAGTGCAGTGACATGCTCACAACTACTGCAGCCTTGACCTGCTGGGCTCAGGCAATCCTTCCACCTTAGCCTTCCAGGTAGCTGGGACTACAGGCACGTGCCACCACACCCGGCTAATTGTTTGATTTATGATATTTTTATTTTTTTTGAGTTGGAGTCTCACTCTGTCGTCCAGACTGGAGTGTAGTGGCATGCTCCTGGCCACCACAGCCTTGACCTGCTGGGCTCCGGCAATCCTTCCGCCTTAGCCTTCCAAGTAGCTGGAACTACAGGTGCGCGCTACCATGCCCAGCTAATTTTTTTGATTTATTGTAGAGTTGAGGTCTTGCCAAGTTGCCCCAGGCGGGTCTCGAACCCGCGGGCTCAGGTAATTCACTCACCTCGGCCTCCCAAAGCGCGGGATTACAGGCTGAGCCACCGAGCCCAGCCTGTTTGATTTATTATAGAGACAAGGTCTCACCATGTTGCCCAGGCTGGTCGCAAACTCCTGGGCTCAGGCAATCATCCCACCTGGGTCTCTGGAAGTGCTGGGATTACAGGCATGAGCCACCATACCCTACCCTAAAATGTTTGTTTACTGGCCCTTTATAGAAAAAGTGTGATGACTCTTGGTGTAGATTCAACAGTATCAAAATTTTGCCAGACTGGCTTCATCTCTTTCTCTCACATCCAATTTCACCAACCCAAAATAAACTGTTTTTAAAGTATGTCTCAGTCATCAAACAACCTCATTTTTATTGGCTAAAAACATCTTTATTCCTCGGGTAAATATTAGAAATAGAATTGCTGGTTCAAAATTTTAAGCTTAGGTGTGGCCACATTGCATGCATGTTTTGATTAATTTTGACATGCTTTTCTCTAAATAGGCATCTCAGAAAAAATAACCTCATGGTTTGAGGATTTGTTTGCATTGGATTTTTTTTTCTTTTGAGTTGGAGTCTCACTCTGTCATCCAGGCTGGAGTACAGTGGCACACTCATAATCACCGCAGCCTTGAACTGCTGGGCTCAGGTGATCCTTCCACCTCAGCCTTCCAAGTAACTGGAACCATAGATGTGTGCCATCAAGTCCAGCTAATTTTTTGATTTATTGTAGAGATGAAGTCTCACCAAGTTGTGCAGGCTGGTTGCGAACCCCTGGGCTCAGGCAGTCCTCTTGCCTCCACTTTCCAAAGTACTGGGGTTACAGGCATGAGCCACCGTGCATGACCTTCATTGGGTTTTAAGACCTTGTATGTGTCAGGTGCACATCTTCCCCCACTCACCATCCCCCAGGTGCACATTTTATTGGTGTCTTTTCTCTTGTACTAACTATCTAGATGGTTATCAGACTTATCCATCACTTTCTTTTTTTTTTTCCCCTCCCCCCCATCACTTTCTTTTAAGTCTTTGGTAACACAGATTGGGCATCAGCAAGATCAGGGGTTTTACTTTCTGTCTTATGTTCTGGCTTTGACTCCTTGGTCTTGTCTTCTCTACTACTTCCAGGAGTGCTAAATATCATGTCAAGGCATAGCAGGAAATTCTTGGGAGGATGGGAGAAAAATAAAGTCTGTCCATTTCTGAATTTATCAGTTATAAAACATCTGGCATGATTTACTAGCAGTAGGGGAAAGTCATTGTTGTGTCTTGGTTATAACCTTATTGTCAATGTTTTGAATTATTTAGGATTGAGGTATAACCTCTGTCAAGAGTACCATATGCGATAAGACATGTTGGCCGGGCTCGGTGGCTCAGCCTGCAATCCCAGCAATTTGGGAGGCCGAGGTAAGTGGATTGCCTGAGCCTGCGGTTTTGAGACCAGCCTGGGTTACTTGGCGAGACCTTGTCTCTACAACATATCAAAAATTAGCTGGGCATGGTAGTACGTGCCTGTAGTTCCAGCTACTTGGAAGGCTGAGGTGGAAGGATTGCCTCAGCCCAGCAGGTCGACGCTGGGGTGGCTGTGAGTGTACCATTGCACTCCAACCTGGGCGACAGAGTAAGACTCTAACTCAAAAAAAAAAACCAAACAACAATTCTGAATAAGGTTTTTTTGTTGGTTTGTTTTTCCATCTTAAGAGGAATGAGAAAAGGCATTGCATATGAATGGTGGGTCTTCAAGGGGACAGTGGATTCATTTGATGAATAGTGTGGTAAGCAGGATTATTTAGTGACATGAAAGCATGTGCTGCTTTTGTTCAATGAGAAAGAAAAAACAACTAGAAATGCCAGGAAAAACAAAATACTATACAAGAAAATAATATTCCAGATAAGGTAAACTAAACTGTGCCATGATTTTGAACAATTGGTGGAGTATAACAAAAGAGTCTATTTGACCTTGACTCTTCAAATATTGTCTTTTTATTTATTGAGATGAAATTCACATAACATAAAATTAGCCATTTTAAAGTGTACAATTCATTGGTATGTGGTACATTCACAGTATTGTATAACTACCACCTCTATCGAGTTCCAAAGCATTTTCATTACCCCAAAAGAAAACCTATGCCCATTAATCAGTCTCTCTCTGTTTCTTCCTCCTACCAGCCCATGATAGTCACCAATTTGCTTTCTGTCTCTATTTATTTACTTATTTTGGATATTTCTTACCTTTTTTTTTTTTTGAGTTGGAGTCTCACTCTGTTGCCGAGCCTGGAGTGCAGTAGCATGCTCCTGCTCTCTGCAACCTCGACCTGCTGGGCTCTGGCGATCCTTCCGCCTCAGCCTTCCAAGTAGCCAGAACTACAGGCGCGCGCTACCACGCCTGGCTAATTTTTGATTTATTGTAGAGATGAGGTCTTGCCAAGTTGCCCAGGCGGGTCTTGAACCCGCGGGCTCAGGCAGTCCACTCTCCTCGGCCTCCCAAAGTGCTGGGATTACAGGTTGAGCCATCCAGCCCGGCCTATTTTAGATATTTTATATAAATTGAATCATACAACATATGAACTTTTGTGTCTAGCTTCTTTCACTTAGCATAATGTTTTTGAGTTCCATGCATGTATCAGTACTTCATTCATTTTATGACTGAGTAATATCTTATTGCAATATATTCTGTTGCTAGACATTTGGGTTGCTTCCACCTTTTGACTGTTGTGAATAATGCAGCTGTAAGCTTTGGTATACAAGTGTATGTTTGGGTCCCTGCTTTCAGTTCTTTTGGGCGTGTACCTAGAAGTGGAATTGCTGGATCATATGGTAATTCTGTGTTTAACTTTTTGAGGAACTGCCAAATTGTTTTCCACAGCTAAACATTCTCTTTTAAAAGGCACATATTTAGTGACTTAAGATTACAGTTCCATCTCTATGAAGCCAAATGTACTGCTTGGTTCCTTCGGGAATGGCAATTGTATTATCAGATATTCCAAATGCATTTTATTTTATTTTTATTTTTGAGTTGGAGTCTCACTCTGTTGCCCAGATTGGACAGCAGTGGCACACTCCCAGCCACTGCCGCCTGGACCTGCTGGGCTCAGGTGATCCTTCTACCTCAGCCCTCAGCCTTCCAAGTAACTGGAACTACAGGTGTGCACCACCTTGCCCAGCTAATTTTTCTTGATTTATTGTAGAGATGAGGTCTCACCAAGTTGCCCAGAATGACCTCAAACCCCCGGATTCAGGCAGTCCTCTCACCTTGGCCTCCCAAAGTGCTGGGATTATAGGCATGAGCCACTGTACCCAGCCCCAAGTGTATTTTAAATGGTTTAAGTTTTAGAACCAACCTATAGAAAAAGCATAGGAGATTTTGATAACAGTTGAAAAGAAAAAGTAAATGTTATAAACTTCAACAACATATGAAGAGATAAAAGCATCACAAAAGTTAAAATCAAATATATTTCAGTACTATTTGAATATAAACATTTCTGTTTATTACTTTTTTTATTTGTTTTTTTTTTTTTTTTTTTTTTTGAGTCGGAGTCTCACTCTGTCGCTCAGACTGGAGTGCAGTGGCCGCTCCCGGCCACCGCAGCCTCGACCTGCTGGGCTCCGGCGATCCTTCCGCCTCAGCCTTCCAAGTAGCTGGAACTACAGGCATGCACTTCCAGGCCGGGCTA
>CAUYQG010242978.1:0-43814 GCA_963574415.1 Tarsius wallacei
CATGCCCGGCTGATTTTTTGATTTATTGTAGAGATGAGGTCTTGCTTGCCCAGGCGGGTCTCAAACCCGCGGGCTCAGGCAATCCACTCACCTCAGCCTCCCAAAGGCGCGGGATTACAGGCTGAGCCACCGAGCCCGGCCACATTTTTTTTTTCAATTGGAGTCTCTCTCTGTCACCCAGGCTGGAGTGCAGTGGCACGCTGCTCACGGCCACTGTAGCCTCAACCTGCTGGGCTCAGGCAACACTTCCACCTCCGCCTTCCAGGTAGCTGGAACCACAGGCATGTGCCACCATGCCCAGCTATTTTTTTTTTTTTTTTAATAGAGATGAAGTCTTGCCAAGTTACCCAGGCTAGTCTCAAATCCCTGAGCTCAGGCAATCCTCTCACCTCGGCCTCCCAAGTGCTGGGATTACAGGCTGGAGCCACTGCACCCGACCAATACTTTATTTTTAGTTTTTTGGGGTTTTTTTTGAGTAGTAATCTCACTCTGTTGCCCAGGCTGGAGGCTGGATTGCAGTGGCAGACTCACAGCCACTGCAGCCTCAACTTGCTGGGCTCAGGCCATCCTTCCACCTCAGCCTTCCAAGTAACTGAAACTACAGGCACACACCACCATGTCTGGCTAATTTTTTTTTTTACTGTAGAGATGAGGTCTTACCATGTTGCCCAGTCTGGTCTCGAACCCATGGGCTCAGGTAATCCTCTCACCTCGGCCTACCAAAGTGCTGGGATTATAGGCATGAGCCACCGCACCTGGCCCATCTTATGTGTTTTAACACATTTTATCTCATTGAATTTCTGGCCATAGCTACATAGATTAGAAAGTCACTATAGACTTCTTGAGGCAAATGATTAGACTCTCAGCTAATACATTTCTTTTTTCTCTTATTCTCTTTTTTCTTTTTTTCACTTTTTTTCCTTTTTTCTTTCTATCTGTTGTTGTTGTTGAATTATAGGAACAGGAGGTTCTTCTTCCATTCTTAATTTACTTCAATACTACTACATTTAGGAGCCAGATACTTTCAGAATTTTTTCTCACAAACAGAAGAAGTATGGTTTTGTGGAATTAAAGTACAGGTTAAATTATATCAACTCTAAGCCAATAGTTTTATAAGTATGTTTTATTATAACTATATGTTTTCATTAGTATATCGCTACTATATTTAGTCTATTTGTATGTTTTGATTCTGGGTTGCAACAAAAATGCTGAGTTTGAGCTAACGCTGTTACAGAAGTAAGCAGAAAAGTTACAAAGAAAGTCAGGGTGAGAAATACCAACGAGAATCAGGCTTTCAGGAGAATGGAACGTCTGATTTACTCCGTCACTCCTAACAAGCCAGAGGCACATTTTCTAGCTCTCTCTTTTTTTTTTTTTAAGTGTCCATGAGCACAATGGCTATTTTTAAATTATTCCAGAATAAGACTTTAATGGATGTTAAGGTCCTCTCATTTTCTATTTTCATTCTAGGCAAAACATTTTAGCAGAAAACATTTGGAATAAGGGTAACATTTTGAAAGCATCATGTTAAATAGCACATGAAGGTCAGTGCTTTATGACTTAATGATATGACCCAACTCAAGAAATGTACACATATTTCCATATATATAGGGACTATTATATTGTTCAGTCCCTTTTATGATAAAAAAACACTCTACAAATTAGATATAGAAGGAATGTATCTCAACATAATAAAGACTACATATGACAAGCATATAGCTAACATCATACTCAATGGTAGAGAGCTGAAACCTTTTTTTCTAAGACAAGGAACGAGACAAGGATGCTCATTCTCATCACTTTTATTCAACGTAGTCCTGGAAGTCTTAGCCAGAGGAAGTAGGCACACACACACAAAAGGCATCCAAATTGGAAAGGAAGAAGTGAAATTGTTTCTGTTTGCAGATGACATGATCTTATGTAGGGAAACTCCTAAAGATTTTACCAAAAAGCTTTTGGAAATAATAAACAAATTTAGTAAAGTTCCAGGATAAAAAATCAACATATAAAAATCAGTTGCATTTCTATACACTAACAATAAACTATCTGAAAAAGAAATGAAGAAAACAGTCCTATTTATATACCATCAAAAATAATAAAATACTTAGGAATGAAATTTAACCAAGGGAGTGAAAAATTTGTACATTAGAAATTATAAGACATTGATGAAAGAAATGGAAGAAAACACAAATAAATGGAAAGATATCCCATGTTCATGGACTGGGAGAATTTTTATTGTTAAAATACCCACACTACTGAAAGTGCCCTACAGATTCACTGCAATCCTTATGAAAATTGCAATGACATTTTTTGCAGAAACAGAAAGAACTATCCTAATATTTATATATAACCAAAAAAAGACCCTAAACAGTCAAAACAATCTTGGGTAAGAACAAAGCTGAAGGTACCACACTTCTTGATTTCAAATGATATTACAAAGCTACAGCAATCAAAACAGTATGGTACTGGTGTAAAAACAGACACATAGACCAACAGAGAGTCCAGAAAAAACTCCATGCATATACAGTCAACTAATCTTTAATAAGGGCACTAAGAATACACAATAGAAAAAGAATGGTCTCTTCAATAAATTATGTTGGGAAAACTGAGTATGCCCTTGCAAAAGAATGAAATTAGACCCTTATCTTGCATCACACACAAAATTATCTTGAAATGGATTGAAGACTTAGATGTAAAATCTGAAACCATAAAATCCTAGGGAAAAATCTTTGATGTTGGTCTTGGTGATGATTTTTTGTATATGACACCAGAAACATAGGCAACAAAAACAAAAATAAATAAGACTTCAATAAACTAAAAAGCTTCTGCATGGTAAAGGAAGCAATAACAAAATGAAAAGGTAGGCTGGATGCATTGGTTCACACCTGTAATTCCAGTACTTTGGGAGGCCAAGACAGGAGGATCACTTGAGTCCAGGAGTTCGAGAACAGCCCAGGCAACATAGTGAGACCCTATCTCTACAAAAAGAATTAAGAAATTAGCTGAATGTGCTGTTGCATGCCTGTAATCCCAGCTGCTTGGGAGGTTGAGGCAGGAGGATCGCCTGAGCCCAGGAGGTCAAGACTGCAGTGAGCTGTGATCATGCCACTGCACTCCAGCCTGGGCAACAGAGTGAGATCCTGACTCAAAAGAAATGAAAGAACAAAAGAAAGAGAGAGAGAGAGAAAGGAAGGAAGGAAGGAAGGAAGAAAATCTATAGAATGAGAGAAAATATTCGCTAACCAAATATCTGATAAAGGGCTAATATCCAAAATATTTGCAAGCCATATGTCTGATAAGGAGTTGATATAAGAAAATCATGGAACTCAATAGCAAAATAATAATAATAATAACCTGACTTTAAAATGGGTGAAGGACCTGAATAAACATTTTTCTTTTTCTTTTTCTTTTTTTTTTTTTTTTGAGTTGGAGTCTCACTCTGTCACCCAGGCTAGAGTGCAGTGGCATGCTCACAGCCACCCCACTGTTGACCTGCTAGGCTCAGGCAATCCTTCCGCCTCCACCTTCCAAGTAGGTGGAACTACAGGCATGCACTACCATGCCTGGCTAATTTTTAATTTATTGTAGAGATGAGATCTCACCAAGTTGCCTGTGATGGTTTTGAGTTTGCAGGCTCAGGCAACCCACTCACCTCTGCCTCCCAAAGTGCTGGGATTACAATCTGAGCCACTGAGCTCAGCCTACATTTTTCGAAAGAATAAATGAAAATGAACAGCAGGTATACAGAAAGGTGCTCAAAGTCACAAATTGTCAGATAAATGCAAGTCAAACCATAAGATATCACCTCAACCTATTAGAATGACTAATTATCCCTAAAACAAGAGGTAACAAGTATTGGTGAGGGTGTGGTGAAAAGGAGAATCCTTGTACACTGTTGGTGGGAATGTAAATTGGTACAGCTATGTTCAAAAACAGCATGGAGATTCCTCAAAAAATTCAAAATAGAACTGTCATATGATCCAGCAATCCCACCTCTGATTATATTTCCAAAAGAAACAAAATCAGTATCTTAAAGAAATACAGGCTAAGCATCCCTAATCTTCAAATCCAAAATGCTCCAAATCTAAAGCATTTTGAGCAACAACACAATGCTACAAGTGGAAAATTTCACATCTGACTTCCTGTGTTGGTCTCAGTCAAAACACAGGCATACAACACCATTCATTCGGTATCCCCAAGGAAATAAAGACCTTCCCAATCCCCTTCAGCTACAATATCTATCTTTTCTGCACAAACCTAGTGTGTGTTTGCACTTCCCCCATGCAAGCACACCCACAAAGCATAATAAAATAGCATGTGTGCAGGCTGGACATGCCAATGACAGGTTTTCCACAATGCCCCACGTGGAGCCAAGACCTATGTGCATTACTCATTATGTTGTTATTGTTGCATGTATGTGTGTGTTTACTTATTCTCTGCTCTGTGGTATAAAAATGTTGTCGAAAAATGTAAAAAAGGCCTGCAGACACCTTGATGGGCACAGTGATATGAAAAATGGAAGCATGTATCTATAACACATAAAGTCAACCTATTGGAGAAATTGTACAGCAGTGTAGGTGTGAAATGTCTTATAGGACGATATGGCATTTGAATCACCACCATGTATAACCTGAAGAAACAGAAGGATGAACTGCTGAAGTTCTATGCTTAGCATGAAGAACGGAAGTTTTGAAAAATATATAGAAAAATACTGCATGAAACTACAAACGAGGATCTCAATCTTGTATTGAAAGAGTGGATCCTAGTGACCGTGTGTGGTGATTCACACCTATAATATCAGTATTTTGGGAGGCCAAGGCAGGAGGATTGCTTGAGCCCAGAAGTTTGAGACCAGCCTGGGCAGCATAGTGAGACCCTGTCTCCACCAAAAAAATTTTTAAAAATTAGCCAGGTGTGGTGGCACATGCCTGTAGTCCCAGCTACTCAGAAGACTGAGGCAAAAGGATCACCTGAACCCAAGAGGTCAAGTCTGCGGTGAGCCATAATCATGCCACTGCACTCCAGCCTGGTGACAGAGTGAGATGCCAACTCAAAAAAATAAAAAATAAAAAAAATAAAGAAAAAGAGAGTAGATCTGACAGCATTGCAGTGAACACATGCCACTTAATAGCATGTTGATTGTGAAACAAGCAAAGATCTATCATGATAAATTGAAAATTGGAGGAAACTGTGAATATGCAACAGAATATTTGAAGAACTTTAAGAAAAGACATGACATTAAATGTTTAAAGATTTGTGGTTATAAAGCATCTGCTGATTACAAAGCAGTGAGAAATTCATTAACTAGTTTGCCAAGGTCATTGCTGATGAAAATCTGATGCCAGAACAAATCTATAATTGTTATAGTCCGTGTTCTGTTGCTATAAAGGAGTATCTGAGGCTGGGTCATCCATAAAGAAAAGAGGTTTACTTGGCTCACAGTTCTTCGGGGTGTTTAAGAAACCAGCCTCTGCTTCTTTAGAGGGCCTCAGACTCATGGAGAAAGGTGAAGGGAAGACAGTGTGTGCAGAGATCACAGGATGAGAGGGGAAGCAAGGGAGAGAAGAAGGAGGTGCCAGACTCTTTTTAAAAACCAGCTCTTTCAGAAACTAATAGAGTGAGAACTCATTTGCCTCTGTTTTCCCCAGGGAGGCCATTAATCTATTAACACGGGATCTGGCTGGGCTCAGTGGCTCAGCCTGTAATCCTAGCACTTTGGGAGGTCAAGACGAGTGGATTGTCTGAGCTTGTGGGTTTGAGACCAGCCCAGGCAACTTGATGAGACCTCATCTCTATAATAAATCAAAAATTAGCCAGGAATAGTAATGTGTGCCTGTAATTCCGGTTACTTGGAAGGCTAAGGCAGAAGGATCGCTGGAGCCCAGCAGGTCGACACTGAGGCAGCCATGAGTGGGCCACTGCACTCCAGCCTGGGCGACAGAGTGAGACTCCAACTCAAAAATAATAATAATAATAATGAGGGATCTGCCCCCATGACTCAAACATCTCACACTGGGCCTCACCTCCAACATTGGGGATCAGATTTCAGCATGAGATCTGGAAGAGACAACATCAAAACTATAGCAACAATGCTGATGGAACATCACTGTTTTGGTATTATTGCCCCAGAAAGATACTGACCACAACTGATGAGGCAGCCCCTACAAGAATTAAGGATGCCAAGGACAGAATAACAGCTGAAATGTACCAATGCCACACGCATGCATAAGTGTAAACTTGCTGCGAAAGGCAAAAGCTTGCATTCTTACTATTTTTAGGGAGTGAATTTCTTACCAGTCTATTATTATGCTAACAAAATGGTATGGATCACCAGGGATATCTTTCTGATTGGTTTCACAGATATTGTATACCAGTGGCTTGTGCTCACTGCAGGGAAACTGGAAAGGAAGACAACTGGAAGATTTTGTTATTCTTTGACAACTGTTCTGCTCATCCTCCAGCTGAAATTCTCATCAAAAATAAAGTATATACTATGGACTGTCCCTCAAATGTGACTACATTAATTCAGTGACCAGGGTATTCTTGGATTAACAAACAGTAAATGTAAAAACACTTTCTTGAACCACATGCTAGCAACAGTGAACAGAAGCGTGAGTATGAAAGGTTTTCAAAAGAAATGGGGCATGAAGGTTGCCATATACAAGAAGGACCCCCCAAAATTCAGACTTTATTTGTAAAAAATTGTGTATTTATTCTTACATGTGTATGTTTAAACCTCAGTTATCTTCAGAGTACTCTCTGTTAATGCAACACACATATCAAGATGCCTTTTCCACTGGTCAAAACAGTTTTTGAACTCGTCAATTTTGATGCCTTCTAGTGCTTCTGCCGTTTTTTGTTTCATCTCTTTCACATCTGCAAAATATTTCCCTTTAGGGACTTTTTTCATCCAAGGAAGCAAAAACAGTGCTTGGGGTGAGGTCAGGTGCATAGGGAGGGTGGGGCATGGGGGTCATGCTGCTTTGGTCTAAAATTGCTGAACATTCAACACAGTGTGGGCAAGTGCACTTTTTTTGTTTTGTTTTGTTTTTTAAGGCAGGATTTACTGAGAGAACAGAAAAGCTCCCAGAGCAGGAGGGGAACCGAGGTGGGTTGCCTGGCAGATGCACTTGTAAATCACCCATCATAAAGGGCAAGCACGTTCAAATAATCTCAAAAAAAAAAAATTCACTAAAGCTAAATGCAGATTCTCATAACAACCACTAACTGGTACACTGATGTCGATGGGTTTCTAGAACACTACCTAGTGGGGGAAGCCTGCCTTCTTTCCAAAAAATAATTGTTTTTTTGGGGAGGGGGGTCCCTTCTCATATGCTGCTGCCGATGCTGGGAACACAGTGACTAAAGACACAGTTGTTCATGCCTGGCACAACTTCTGGCCTACAGACATGTTCAGTGATAATGATGAACAAGATGTTGATGTTGAAGGATTCCATATGTCAAATGAGGCAAAAAAAAAAAAAACCCAAAAACAAAAAACAATGTCTGGGCTTCCTACATGTGCAAAAAATATACTTTCAGAGTCTATCATTGAGCTGGAAAAAGTAGACACCGAGGAAGTTTTTCACATCAACAGTGAGGCTCCAGTTGTTCATTCATTGACTGATGGTGAAATAGAGAAAATGTGAATCAAGGTGACTGTGATAATAGTGATGATGAAGACATCAACACTGAAGAAAAAGTGCCCACAGACAACATGTTGAGAATATGTGATGGGCTTATTGAAGGACTAGAGCAACGTGCACTCATAAGTGAACAAGAAAGTCTGTTCATAAAATTAAGAGATTTCTAAGATAAAAACTGTTGTTAATGAAGCACGTGACTCAGAGGAAACATTTAAAAAAGCCATCCAGCAGAAGTCCGCCTTATCCCTAGAGGGCCCACTTCTGGTTCCTCAGCTGCTTCTGATGTGTCTTCTCACCTAAAGATATCAACCTTTTACTCAAAACACATGGTTGTAGGTAGAGACTTGAAAATCTGCTGTTTGTCATTGCTATTGTCTGACAACTGATCCAGGTATTCTGGTGATGCTACTGTGCTGCTTAGTTACCCTGAACAAGTTATTTTTTCACTGTATTAATGGTATGTCATATTTTTACTATTAAGTACTTCCGTGTGAATATGTGTAAGGAAAGGATTGCTTATCAGCTAGCACATAAATTCAGAGTCAGGAATGATGGCAATGCCAAACCACCACAGATTGTCCTCATGGATGGCTGAGATAGTGACACATTTGTTTTCTGATGCTTCAGTGTATACGAGCTGTTTCATGTGCAAAATTATTTAAAATATTGTATAAAATTACCTTCATGCTATCTGTCTAAGGCATATAGGAAACATAGATAAGTATTGTGTTTAGACTTGGGTTCCATTGCCAAGATATCTCATTATCTATATAGAAATATTTCAAAATCTGAAATCCAAAACACTTCTGGACCCAAGCATTTTGGATAAAGTATACTCAACCTATGTTTGCAGCCCCATGCTCCTTACAGCACTGTTCACAATAGCCAAGATATGGAAACAACCCAAGTATTCGTCAACAGATGAATGGATAAAGAAAATGTTATGTACATATACGCAATGGAATATGATTCAACCATAAAAAACAGAAAATCCTGCCATTTGTGATAACATAATAGAACTAGGAAGACATTATATTGTGAGTTAAGCCAGATTAAGAAAGACAAGTACTGTATTATCGCTTATGTGTGGAATGTAAATAAGTCAAACACATAGAAGCAGAGAGTAGAACAGTGGTTGCCAAGAGCTGGGGTAGGGGGTCGGGTGGTTGGGTAGGGAGATGTTGGTCAAGGGATACAAATTTCTAAGTTCTAAGATGAATAAATCTTGGGAATTTACGTACAGCATTGTGACTATTGTATAGTGGATATGTGCTTAGTGAGTAGAACCTAAGTGTTCTTGCCACAAGAAAATATGGTAACTATGTGAGGTAATGAATATGTTAATTAGCTTGATTGTGGTAATTATTTCACAATATATATACATCTATCAAACTACCACATTGTACATCTTAGATATGTACAATTTTTATTTTTTGATTATACCTTAAGAAAGCTGAAACAATTAGGCCATTTTTCAAAATAAAAAACAGTTTATAAAAGCTCATTTTATTAAAAAAATCACAAAAGTAGATATAAGAAAAAAAGAAAAGATGATCCATAGTCCTATCATCCTTCTTCACCGTCGAGTCTTTGCTCAAATATCACTTTCTCAGTGAGGCATATCTGTTTTAAAATTATTGCTCCAACACACAAACACCAGGCACTCCCTATTTGTGAATCACTGGTTAATTTCTTCGTATGTACATTGTCTATATCCCTCCACAGGAATTGAAGTTCTCTGAGGTCAAAGGCTCTGTTCACTGTTGTCTCCCTAGTGCCCGTACATTGTGGGCCTTCAATAAATATTTGTTGGTTGAATCCAAACACAGGTTCTGTTAACATTTGGATGCATTTTTTTCTAGTGTTTTTTGGTTTTTAATGCAGCGAGTTTTGTTCTCTCTTTTTTTTTTAACAGAAAGAAAAAGTAACATCTATTAAATGCCAAGCACTGGGCTAGGGATTTTGCATACTGTATTTCATTTTGTCTCTCAACAACCCTCAGAGATATCATCCCTGATTCATAGATGAGAAAACCAAAAGCTCAAAAATATTAAGTAATATGCTCAAGTTCATGCCCCTAATAAATTGAAGCTGGGTTCCTATCAAAATGTGTGACCCTGTCTGCACAATTTCACTACTTCATTTTGTCTGCAGTTGTACGTTTACCATACATTTATTCATATTCATCTTTTTCCACTTAGCTTTCTATCCTAAGTATTTCCTCATGTTGTCACATTCCATTTCTTATTTTAATGGCAAGAGCTAACTGTATAGATGAGGATCATCTCAGAGATAGCAGTAGTATGCATTGGCTGAAGGTCAGAGACGTGTCTCATGTAAGTTTATAGTTATGAACTTTCCTTAACATCATCCTTCATATAACCTCTGTGCTTTTGCCCAGAAATTTCCTCCCACAGTCTTGTCTACCTATCCACATCTGTGTTATTTGGGATTCTTGGACTCAGCTGCTTAAACTTTTTTTTTTTTTAAGGGATTTATTTATGAGAAGACACTAGATTGTCCACAGATTTAAAGTTGAACAGTTAAACATTGAAAAAAGATGTGTCCTCTGGTCCTTGGCCACTGGGGCTCTCTCACCATACCCTGCCTTTTAATCTCTGCCTGTGGGCATCATGCTTTCAGACCAGCTTTGAAGATGTAGTTGCCTTGGGTACACTCTGACTAGGGTAAAAAAGGAATATCTTTCTCCAGATCGCGTTTGGTAAAGAGACACTGAATGACCTGGCTGGGATTTTGTGCCTATTTAGAAACCAATCAATGTACCCAGGAGAATGAAGAACAGTGATTGATTCAGCGTGGCCATGTGCCCTACCTCTGAAGGACTTTTCCTGATTCGTAGTCTCTACAGAGTTTTAAGAAGTTTTGGTAGGTTGGGTGCGGTGGTTCAAGCCTGTAATCCTAGCACATTGGGAGGCCGAAGTGAGGGGATTGCCTGAGCCCACAGGTTCGAAAACAGCCTGGGCAACTTGGTGAGACCTCATCTATACAATAAATAAAAAAATTAGCCAGGCGTGATGGCACTTGCCTGTAGTTCCAGTTACTTGGAAGGCTGAGGCAGAAGAATCACCTGAGCCCAGCAGGTTGAGGCTGTGGTGGCCGTGAGCAACACTGCACTCCAGCCTGAGTGACGGAGTGAGACTCCAACGCAAAAAAAAAGAAAAAAAAGAAGCATTTGCCACAAAAACCTCTGTTCTGGACAGACAAAACATTGAATACCTTGCTACAAATCAGGTCAAACCCTGTGTCCTTTCTTGACCACTTCGGGTCACAGTTATTCATTGTGAGGATATATTCACAGAGGCACCTACCACGTGGTAAGCCTCTCTAGGTTCTGGATACAGCACATTTACTCAATCAACAAATGTGTACTCAGAGCTTCCTAGCTAGGCGCTAGGGGACTGTCCTCTGCGAACTTATAGCACATGGGCATGATAATAGATAAATGAACCAATCACAGATTGTGAGAGGAAATGAAGAAGATACCATGATAAGAGAATAATGAGAGTGGGCACAGGAAGGATGTCTGCTCAGGGTGGTGACAACCAGGCTCTCTAAAGAGCCGATTAACAGAAAAGTTAACCTATCCATGTCTCCTCCTTGTAACTCTCTCACAAGCCTTGGCAAAGAGACTGAACACATGAAGACTCGCTAAACTGAAAGAGAAACTAGGAAAATGTAGGGAATATCCAGCTCAGTGTAAAAATAAAGGAATTTTTTTAACATTGAGAACTGCTGGCTAAAGGAGGTCATACTCTCTTATGAGTTTTTGGAAAAAACACATCATGTAGCCAGTCATGAAGAAAAAATGTGTGACCATAGGAACAGCAGAGTTCACAAGGCTTCAATACACATTTCAAAACAAGCCTCAGAAATAACAATCAAATGTGTCATTCCTATACAACTCGTTCAAAAACAAATCCACAGCAAAAGGAAAAAATAAGGTAATTTTGCAGTCCATATATCTAAGTACCAGGGAATTTAAAGGCGCCTCTGAAAAATCCAATAGGCATGTTTATGTCTTTATGATGATCTTTTCCTCTGGACAAATTGGTCTGTTTTTGCAAGTAGTAACTATATAAAGAAAATAAAAATCTATTTTGAGATTGTGCTGTGTACATGCATGATATTTAACCATGAAGAGTCATGAACATGCTGTCTCTATACATTCACATGCATGTAAACACACATACATAAAGGCAGGGGCATGTGGAAAGGGTATAAGTTTAGCCAGGTAGAACTGGGTCCCAATTCTGGTTCTGCCACTTATTAGATATGAGATTTTGAGCAAGTTATTTAACCTTTCCAGATCTCATTTTTAATCTATGAAATGGAGATAATAATAACTTCATAGAGTTTTCTAAATTGCGCATTAAATTCCATGTGTTGTTAAGTAGTATATGAAATAGAGTAAGTCCCTAATAAATAGTATATATTTATTTATTTAGCTAAGACTCAGTTTATTACTAGGCCTGGACAAGACATAATCTCATTTTGATTACAATTATGGTCTATAAAAGAGCAAATTTAGAATATTTTGTTTGCTTGTGATCATGACCACACTAGAAACATTAAATCACAGCAGCTATTCCATGAACACAGCAGGAGTAAATTGAAACACATAGAGCTGTAACATAATTTGAGAAGTTTGGGGGTGTTTTTCTATTCCTCCTACTACAGATTGGAATGGATATGGGATAGGTTTAAATGTTCATATATAAACAGAACACTCCAAATGACATTCAGTTAAGCCAACCTTTTTCAGGGCACCTTGGCCATCCATGTAAATGCTCTTGCATCCCCAAAGTGTTCTGCTCACTCCTCCTACATCATGGTGGGTTCAAGAAATTCTCTGGACTGGTCTTCACTGCTGTTCAGCTCAATTCTCTCCATCCTCCTTACCTAGTTATTCATTCCATCTGCCATCATTGCTTTGGTACTAAGAATTTCACAGTTCTTTTGTTCCATCAACAAACAAGATTTACTCTTGAATGTCTCAAATTCTTCTCATCCTTTTTTAAAGTATCTCCCCCAAAGAATTCCCTTTTAAATCACTCTGCTTCAAACGTGGAGTATTGGTATCTTACAGTTACTTGGTTCATTTCCCACCTAAAGTAGAAATCTTTAAAATATCCTGCTTGAAGAGGTGGGGTAATCAATTCTTTAAGACATAGTCAGGTCCTTATGTGTATCTCTAATCTTAAGAAAGGTTTTCTTTTCATTAAGCAGTTTCTACAGGTTATCTCTGGAGGGTAGAGATGGAGGAAGATGAGAGGCAGGAAAGGGAAGGGAAAGAAGGAGAAAGATTTTTACTTTTCAAGTTATGCCTTGCTGTTATGACTATATTTTTTCCCTTGTGGGTGAATTAGATAAATCGGATTAAAAAAAAATGTTACCTCCCTATAAGCTTCAATCATCAGTACTAGAATTTCACAGAATAAATCTAACACTTCCTCCAAATGACACTTTCAAATCTTCAAAGAGAACTACCTTGCCTTTTATATGTCTGTTCATCTTCTAGCTAAGGACCCTATTCCTTCAAATGTCCATCAAACGATGAAGGATGTATCTTTTTGTTGTTGTTGTTGAGTCAGAGTTTCACTCTGTCACCAGGCTGGAGTGCAGTGGCACACTCATGACCACCTCAGCCTCGACCTGCTGGGCTCAAGCAATCCTTCAACCTCAGCCTTCCACGTAGCTGGAACCACAAGTGCGCACCACCACACCTGGCTGATTTTTTTATTTATTGTAGAGACGAGGTCTCACCACGTTGCCCAGGCTGGTCTCAAAACCCTGGGGTCAGGCAATCCTCCCGCCTCTGCCTCCCAGAGTGCTGGGATTACAGGCATGAGGCACTGTGCCCGGCAGGATGTGTCTTTACTGGTTATCTCTGCAGCACTCATTTCCTTTCCCCTTTCCCATAGCTCTGATTTCCAAGTGGGACTCCATCTGGTTCTGGAGAAGCTGACTCCAATCCTGCTCTGAGGGTAGAATATGTGACTCTGGCTGACATTCCATTTTCCTGGCTAGTGATGGCTTTAGTGGTGGGTGCTTGACCCAAGCCAGCCCAATCAGAGCAAGTCTCAGAACTTCAACTAGAAATACTAGTTCTAAAGTATAGGGTGGGGATGAGGATGCATGGAGCCTTGGGAATTGTTGATATTTATCTTGGACCATGAGGGAAAGAGCCAACCTGAGAAGGATGCCCATATTTAAAAATCAGGTGGAGAGATGAAGAGAAAAGCTGAGTTCTTGTTGCATCATGGGAATCCTCAGAAAAGCCTTCTTTGAAGATGATTCTACTTTGGAATTATGCGAGTTCAGTTATGAGTCAATCAATACCGTCTGTTTTGCTTAGCCCAGTTTGATTTTAGTGTTTTGCTACTTGCTACTGAAGATATTCTGATTGATACATGTGAAATGGTTCTTCCCTACAGTTGCCTTTCTTCGAACAAAACTCTAGTTTGTCAGTGACTCTCTTACCAGAATAAAACCTACTATTCTAGATGGAGACTGACTAATGCAGGTCACAGAGGGCCTCTCATGAGCCTAGATTGGAATGGACTGTTGTTAAGTATGAACTTGAAATTACAATAGAATGTTGATCATCCCAGTTCCAACAACTCTCATAAAAAACCTACCTATTTTTGCAAATCATTTGGGAGCAAAACCCCTAAACATCCAGGAGCTTGTAGGAGAAAAAAGTATATTTCAGAATTAACTCTCGACTGTTCCTTTCTTATAAAAATTTCAACGTCCCTTCTGTTTCTGCGTTAGCTTCCATAAACAGAATTACCAACTCTGATTTGTCACATGTATTTAATAAATTGCAGGTTTTAAAATATAATTGCTATACAATACTGTGTAAAAAAAATAACATGAAATTAAGAGAGAAGTAGATTGTCTCAAGGACTCTGTCTTTCTTTTCTTTCTTTTTTTTTGATTTGGGTTCTCACTCTGTCGTCCCAACTGGAGTGCAGTGGCACCATCATGGCTCACCGCAGCCTGGACCTGCTGGGCTCAGGTGACCCTTCAACCTCAGCTTCCTGAGTAACTGGGACTACAGATGTGTGCCACCATGCGCAGCTAATTTTTTTATTTTTATTTTTTTAATGTAATTTTTTTTTTTTTTTAGTGGGAGTCTCACTCTGTCGCCCAGACTGGAGTGCAGTGGCCGCTCCCGGCCACTGCAGCCTCAACTTGCTGGGCTCAGGCAATCCTTCCGCCTCAGCCTTCCAAGTAGCTGGAACTACAGGCGCGCGCTACCATGTCCAGCTAATTTTTTATTTATTGTAGAGATGAGGTCTCGCCAAGTTGCCCAGGTGGGTCTCAAACCTGCGGGCTCAGGCAATCCACTCACCTCAGCCTCCCCAAGTGAGGGATTACAGGCTGAGCCAACGAGCCTGGCTTATTTTTTTTGTAAAGATGAGGTCTCACTATGTTGCCCAGGCTGGTCTTGAATTCCTGGTGTCAAGCAATCCTTCTGCCTCAGCTTCCCAAAGTGCTGGGATTATAGGCATAAGCCACTGCACCCAGCCTCCCAGGCCATGATGAGACCCTGATAAAATATCTTCTCACACATGTAAAATAATATTTACCCAGGGGCCAAAGAGATTGTGGCATGGTGCACATTACCAAGTTTTTCTTTGCAGAATGACAATAATTAGTATTTACTTGTGGTAGTCTTTACTATGTGTCTAATAATTCTTCCAGACATCTTACCTATTAACTAACAATCTTTATAACAAATCTTTGCGATTCACGCTATTATTAGCCTCATTTTACAGACGGTAACACTGAGTCACAAAGAGGGCGAGTTGCTAAAAGTTGCGTTGTTATTTAAGTGGTAACACTGGGATTCACAGGTAACCTGGCTCTGAGTCCATGCCTTAAACTGCTCTACTATATAGCCTCTTGAGTGCTGTGTTTCTCTACGCTACGCACCATCTCTGTTCCTACATCCCATATAACTGAATTGTTTCATATCCCATTTGGGACCACCCTCTAGTGTTTTGATTCCTTATACTGCTACATTCCTGAAATCTTTTTATTAAAAATTGTATATATGAGGGGGACCCCAAACCAACCAGAATTATCTTTTTGGAGAGCAGGTCTCTTGCAGTACATGCTTCCCCTGTTAGGTAAGTGGCCTAGGAGCCCATCAGTGTCAGTGTACCAGCTAGCATTATTGTGACTCCCTTGGCCCACTCTCCCTATTCACTTGATCTCACCTCACATGACTTTTTTTTTGTTTCCCCAGATGAAAAAAGTCCTCAGAGGGAAACATTTTGCCCATGTGGAAAGGGTGAAACAAAAAACAGCAGAAGCACTAGAAGGCATTGAAATTGACTAGTTCAAAAACTGTTTTGAGCAGTGGAAGAATTCTCTCAATAGGTGTATTGCATCAAACGGAGAATACTTGAAGGTGACTGAAGTTTAAACATTTAAGAATAAATACACAATTTTTAATGAATAAATTTTGGGGGTTTTTTGGTTCCCCCTTATATCTGATACATACACACATACACACACACATACACACACACATAATTTTTCAAGAAAAATATAATATATACATATAAGCATGTGTGTGTGTGTGTGTAAAATCCTTTGCTGTTGCCACCAAATATACCAACAAATAGGAACTAAATCACATGGGTATGGGCTGTTGGCCAGGACAGGAACTTTATTATATTGAACTGGACAGCATGATGATAGCTGTTAAAATAGAATTCTTCATCCTTCTCCAAAAAAGGAAATATTTAGTTTCAGAGAGGTATTTAGCGGTTACAACAAGAAATATTAGAGAGGAATGAGGAGCGTGCCCTGGCCTTCTGTCAGAAAGTCATGCTGCCCACTGGTCCCAGGCAGCACACCCCTGGCCCCACTGTCTCTGAATCTCTGCAAAAGGCCCTGGCCAGGTCTGGGTTTTATGGAGTTTCTCAGATCCTTCCTTCACAAAGATTGTTTTAAAACTGCTATAATCTTAAGGAATATTCCCTTGATATTTTCTTTTAAAAATTGAGTTGGAAAAAAAAAAAGATTTAAAATTCACATGATTCAAAAGCCTAAATGCATGAGGTAATACAGTGAAAAGTCTCTCCCACGCTTAAACCCCCAATGCTTGGTTTCCCTCCTGGGAGGCAATTATCAGTTCCTTACTTATCCTTCCAGAGATATTTCATTATCATTTTATTTCATTGTCACACACAACCCCCCCCCCCCCGGAAATATGTATTGCGGGTCTTTTTAGCTTGTTTTGTCTTGCTTTCTTATCTCTTTCCCACCCTTCTTTAGAAAGACAAGATCAAAACTCCCCTGTGGACTTTTCTTCCAAGTGCCAACCTGCCCTCAGTTGATATTGATTTTATCACCTTCCAATTCCAGTTTCTGTTCCAGCTAGGAATAAGTGTGTATGTGACAGCTGGTGGTGGTCCCAGTCACCTTCCAACGAATGATGGATGGGACCAGGCGGAGCAACCATTCCCTAATATCATTAATTGCAAGATTTTTTGCAAGCTCAAAATTCGAGAACTGACAGTTGCCGCCAACTGTTACCAGCTGCTAATTTGGCGGAGGTGGTGGGGCTCTGAGTGCCTCTCTCCAAACAATCAGGAGCAGCGGTTGGCTCACTATGTATCTTCTTTTACAGCCTCTATGACAACCCATTCTGAATTTCTTTGGCCTAAAAATAAAATTCTAAACCCATTCCAGAGTCCACCTGTCTGTCAGTAGCCATGTGACCTTGCAGGAGTAAGTCTTGCTAGATACTGAGTTTCTTGTCTTTCAGATGAGTAGGACTTGATGCAATGATCTCTCAGCTTCCAGCCCATAAGAAGAACAGGCTCAGTTGTTAAATGGGGAATATAATCCCAGTTCTTTTTTCTTTCCCCCAAAGCACTGAAAGCTTGAAAAAGTGAAGCATCTGACTATGTTCTTGAAGCAATAGCTGCTGTATCCTTGGAGGGCGTTAGAGCAACTGCTAAGGTGTTTCTACTCTTTGCTGCTTGTCCTTTAGCTGCAAAAACGTTCTTGCCGCACATACTTGCAAGTAATTTTCAAAAGATCATTTTTAGTTATTATGAAAACGGCATTAATTTTTTTTAAAAAAAAAAAAAGCATAGAAAGGCAGTGGCAAATGGGCAACCGCTCCCCTACTTTTTTTTTTTTTTTTGAGTTGGTGTCTCACTTCGCCGCCCAGGCTGGAGTGCAGTGGCATGCTTGTGGCCACCCCAGACGACCTGCTGGGCTCTGGCGATCCTTCCGCCTCGGCCTTTCAAGTAGCCGGAACTGCAGGCATGCACTACCATGCCCCGCTAATTTTTTACTTATTGTAGAGATGAGGTCTCTCTAAGTTGCCCAGACTGGTCTCGAACCCGCTGACTCAGGCAATCCACTCGCCTCGGCCTCCCAAGGTGCTGGGATTACAGGCTAAGCCACCAAACCCAGCCTTCTCCCACCTTTTAACCTCACCCATACAAGATCCAGTTCATCTAGAATTCTCTCCCAATTTCAACATTATTTTGAGTGTTCAGAGTGGCAGTTTCGAGGTGTTCTTGATGAGACACACGCATCTCCCCAGGAAAGGCCAACCTGGCTGCAATGACAAGGCTTTGTGAGTGGCAGTGCACTGGGTGCCACATTTCTGCATGGGCACATTGGCTTGGTAAATTCTGAAAGTCAGTTTTGTTAGGGCACTATGGGATGTCAGGTTCTCAAGACCCAGCTACAAATTGAACTCCTGAAAGACCGACATTCAAACCAGAGTGACGTCGTATCTATGTTCAATGGGAGACATCCTTTCACAACCAGGATGCTCAGGTCTGCTGTCTAGGTACCACTTCCCCTCCATCAAGGTACCTGGGGAAGCATTTTTTTTTTATTCAGAAGATTTGATGAGCATGGAATTAATAAAAGATATCAAATTCAGGACCTGAAAGATAGGATAAGATAATTCCTATTCCACAAAAGAGTCTTGGGCAGCAAATGTCTCACATTTGATTCATTTATTCATTCAGCAAAAACATATTAAGCCCACTAGCAGATTTACTGAGTCAATTTTTTTTTTGAGTTGGAGTCTCACTCTGTCACCCAGGCTGGAGTGCAGTGGCACACTCACAGCCACCCCAGCGCCGACCTGCTGGGCTCAGGTGATCCTTCCGCCTCAGCCTTCCAAGTAGCCGGAACTCCAGGCGCACACTACCACGCAAGGCTAAATTTTGATTTATTGTAGAGACGAGGTCTCACCAAGTTGTCCAGGCTGGTCTCAAACCTGCTGGCTCAGGCAATCCACTCGCCTCAGTCTCCCAAAGTGCTGGGATTACAGGCTGAGCCACCAAGCCTGGCCATACTAAGTCTATGAAAGCTTCCGTTTCATGGCCCCTCACTTACAAGGGCCCTTTCAAGATGATTGGAGCACCTTGATAACATGTTCACACATTCATACTTTTATTGTGAAAATTGCAAAAGTAAGATATTATAAGTGCAATTGGTTAAGATTACTGCCTTTTTGTGCTCCAACTCTCAGCCACACATCCCCTTGAGTAGGGTGGCATCGGGGTGGTCTCAGGCATTTTAGGGATCTGACAAAGGAAGGGTTGAGTTGAGGATACATTTTGTCGGGGTTTATAAGTTTGCAATCAATTCTGTAGACAATTTATTGCTGGCTTCCTTATGTCAGATGGCTTTTGGGCATGCTTCTACTGCCACTGAGCCAGCTCACTCAGCGCCGAGACCCAAAGGTGCTGGGCCAGAAGCCATATTGCAACATGAGCACGTTTTGTGGCGTTGAAGGTATGCAAATGGAAGAGAAAGAAGGTTTGAAATATACAATTAGAAGCTAATCTGTGGGAAGCTCTTCTAGTCATCATACATGTCACATTGTAAATAGAAATTTCCATTCTCTTTAATGCCTATTCAAATGGAAAGCTTTCTCCCATTAGGAATATAGTACTTAATTATGTAATACACATACTTACAATCATGTCATACTTTTTTTTTCTTTCTCCATGGGAATGCAGCAAAGTTTTTGTAGTGTAGTATGTTAAGAACTATGAATATATCTGAAAGGAGGGAACCCTAGAAATTTAGGCTATAATGTAGCCATTTTGAATTAGCGCCGTCATTTTACTTAGGCCTCACCCCTTGACATTCCCTTGCTGCACAGATTGCACGGCCACGTCCTTTTACCCTATCATCATTAACAAGAAAAATACTTTAGTTTTAGAAAACAGTAATTACACAGAACCCCTTAAGCTAGTCCAGTTTTGCTGACAATTTATTTTTTAGGCATCTGTATTGATACATTGTTATTGGCTGCCTGTGACGGACTTCCAGCACACCACCGGGAGGCATGTTTATTGATATATTGACCATGACTACCTCCAGCCCACCACCTGAGGTCATGAGATGTTGATGCCTGGCAATATCAAGATACTAAATTCATGTGACTACTATGGAAACCAAAGAATACAACTCTGGACATTCCTTTTGACCCAGACCTCCTCCAAGTCTACGCCCCCCTTGCGTTAAAAGCCCTTAAATACACTTAGTTTCCAGCCTTCCGTACCACATTTGCCTGAGTGCCCACCCCCTTTCCATCTGTGAAAGGTGAATAATAGACTTCACTTCCTTCTACTTTCTTCTCTGTTGCAATCTTGAATTATTCCTGTGGCACTCGCTCATCTGGCCTCCGTTTACCCTTTCGATATCTGTGTGGAAAGTTAAGTACTTTCTTGCATTTCAATAATCAGTAGTCTAAATTTTTTTGCTTCTCCAAGCTAGAAGACTGAATCACTTTCTCCCCATGCTGTGGTCCTACTCTCTCAGTCCAGAGGAATTTCTGCATCACTCTCTCCAAAGGTTTTTGGAGTTTTGTTTTGTTTTGTTTTGTGTTTTGCTTTTTAAAGAGGCCTTTGCCCTCTCTTCTTTCCTCTAGGACACTTCATAATTCTCTTCAAGGGCCTTGCAAAACCCAGAAGGAGACTTTGACTTCATTCTGCCTGGTAAATGTTGCCTGGTCAAACTCCCCAGGACAGGGAATGCAATGGGAGATGTCCTTTCTCCCATTGAAAGAACCTAACAACCTTAGAATAGAGAGAAGTAAAAAATATTGAAAATACAAATTAATGTGAACCAAGTATGGTAAAGAGGAGGAGTGAGGGTATCATGGGGGCGGAGTGTGGGGGGAGAATAGAAAAAGGTATGTGGGGTAGGATCTGACAGACAAGCACTGCCAATTCTTGCTCTCTGCATTCCTTTTATTCATGTACTTAATTTTAAGAGGCAGGGTGTCACTATGCTGCCCAGGCTGAAGTGCAGTGGCTATTGACAGATGCCATCATAGTGCGCTGTAGCCTGGAACTGCAGGTCTCAAGGGATCCTTCTGTCTCAGCCTTTCAAGTAGCTAGAGGCACAAACCACCACATCTGGTAACTCCCAAACAGCTGGGACTACAGGGATGCAGCATCACCCAGCTGCATTCCTCTTAGAGAGGCTAAGCAGATAATTCTCTTTCCAAGGACTCTTTTTGCAAAGCCCACCACAGTTGGTTGGTTTTGGCTATGTTAGTTACAATGGCATTCTGGAAGTGCCTCTCTGAGGTCATCCTGATTAAATGTGATGTTGTTTTTTGTTTTTGTTTTATTTTGTTTTGTTTTTTAACACTTGACAAACTCCTTACTAAATATTGAGTATATCGAACATAATGATAACTATGTAGAAGGAATAGACAGACAAATAGATGATTGATAGATGATAGATAAATATAGATGATAGATTACAGATAGGTTGATAGATAGATAGATGGATAGATAGATAGATAGGCCACTCAAATACCAAAAGTTCAAGTTAAAAAAAAATTGGCCGGGCTCGGTGGCTCAGCCTGTAATCCCAGCACTTTGGAAGGCCGAGGCAAGTGGATTGCCTGAGCCCGCAGGTTCAAGACCAGCCTGGGCAACTTGGTGAGACCTCGTCTCTATGATAAATAAAAAATTAGGCGGGCATGGTAGCGTATGTCTGTAGTTCCAGATACTTGGAAGGTGAGGTGGAAGAATTGCCAGAGCCCAGCAGGTTTCCATGCTGGGGTGGCCATGAGTGTGCGTGCCACTGCACTCCAACCTAGGCGATGGAATGAGACTCCAACTCAAAAAAAAAAAAATTTACCTGTGAATCCCCCCCATGCAACTCCCTTTTCCTCTCCCTCAGAAGTGAGGACTATCCTGAATGTTGTAAATAACATTCCTTTGCTTTTATTTATAAGTTTATATACACTATATTGTTTAGCTTTGCATGTATCTGAACTTTATATAAATGGACCCTCAGAGTAGACATTCATTGGTGACTTGCTTTTTTACCAAAATTACTTTCCTAAGGTTCATCCATGTATATGTAATTTATTTATTTTCACCACTGCATAGTATTTTGTGGTATGAAACACACCAATATTGATTCATTCATTTTACTATTGATATATATCTAAGTTGTCTCCAGGTTTTGGCTTTTGCAAATCATGCCATGCTTATCCTTCTTGTGTCTCCTAGGACACATGCATAAGCTTCTCTAAGGTATTTATCTAGGAGTAGAATTGCTAGGTTATAAGTTAAGTGTCTTTTCAGCATTATTAGATAATACTAATAGTTTCCTAAAATTATGGCACCCAATTTACATGCCTAATGGTTGTATATGAAAGTTTTTGTCCTTGTACTACTTGAAGTTATCATATTTTTAGTTTTAGTCAAACAGGTTGAATAGCAGTGTCATGTTATAATCTTAATTTTTATTTTCCTGATTACTAATAAAGTTAAGCATCTTTCTATATTTTTATTGAGCATTCAGGATTCTTCTGTGAAGTGACTATTCTAGTGTTTTCCCTGTTTTCTATTGAACTGTGTGTTTATTATTTGCTTTGCAAGAGTTATTTCATATTCTGGTTATAAATTATTTGCCAGTTATGTTTTACAAATTTTCTCTCCAAATTTGTGGCTTGTTTTTAATGAATAGGAGTTTTAAAAAATGTAATCAAATATATAGATGTTTTTTCTTATGGGTTTGTAATTTTAAAATCTGGTTCAAGAAATTCTTCTTTACCCTGAGATCATAAAGATATTATCCTATGTTATTTTCTAAAAGTTTTATAGTTTTGCCTTTACTTTTAAGTACTTAATCCACTTAGAATTGATTTGAGGGTTATGGTATGAGGTAGAATAATTCCCTATGTGTGAACCATTGTTCCAACACCATGTATTGATTTCCCATGACCTTGCAAATCCTACAGTTTGTATTACATATATATGTTATATATATATATATATATATATATATGATTTCCAAGGACCTGTACTGACGATGCTTACATAATTGACATATTTCAACTTTTCACATCTATGTGGATCTGCTTACAGGTTTTTAATTCTGTTTAATTGGTCAATTTGTCTATTCCTGAACTAACACTAGACTCCTAGTAACTACAGCTCTATACTAAGTTTTGCTATCTTATAAGACAATTTCCCCTGCTCCACCTCCAACCATGCTTTACTTCAGACTACGCTTGGCCTCTTGTTTCTGCATATGTAAAAATTAGCTTATTAATGTCCAAAAGAAAAATGTCCTACGTTGTCATTTTGATTGAGATTACATTGAATTTTTAGAACAATTTGGGTAGAACTTACATGTTTATGAAACTAGGACTTCCAAACATAAGATGGTATGTCTTTCCATTTATATCGGTCATCTTTAATGATTTCAATAAACTTGAAAACAGTTTTTATATATAGTATGCACTTCTTTTATTACATTTATTCATACAAGCTTTGCTTTTATTCTATTTTAAGGGATATCTTTTCAGTTTTATATTTTCTAACTGTTGTTAGCTTATAGTGATACAATTCATTTTATTCATCAGTCTTGTTACATACTCTTAGTAACGCTAATAATCAATAATTTTATCTATAAATACTTTGCAATATTTACTAATTAGTTTCTTTCCTTCCAATTCCCACACTTTGGTTTCCTTCTTTTCTCATCCTTTAGCTTTGGTCAGGACCTACTGCTGATATTAAATAGAGATGGTGATAGAGGCACCCCTGGTCTTACCTGGATCTTAAAGAGAATGTGTTCAGTGTCAGATTGGAAAACATAGTTTATTTAGAAAGTAAATGAGAGAGAGAGAGAGAGAGAGAGAGAGAGAGAGAGAGAGAGAGAGAGAAGATTCACCTCTCCAAAGTAGGAGAGGGAGTCAAGGCTTGGAAACATGTCGACTGTGGCTCATGGCTCATGGCGACTGCCGCTTAGCAAAGCAATGGCTGCTGGCTGCTCAAAGTCAAATCCTTTTTTTTTCTTTTTTTTGAATTGGAGTCTCACTCCGTCACCCAGGCTGGAGTGCAGTGGCACACTCATGGCCACCCTAGCGTCAACCTGCTGGGCTCAGGCGATCCTTCCGCTCAGCCTTCCAAGTAGCCGGAACTTCAGGCATGCGCTACCACACCCAGCTAATTGTTTGGTTTATTGTAGATCTGAGGTCTCATCAAGTTGCCCGGGCTGGTATCGAACCTGCAGGCTTAGGCAATCCACTTGCCTCGGTCTCCCAAAGTGCTGGGATTACAGACTGAGCCACTGAGCCTGGCCAATTTTTTTTTAACTTGAACTTTTGGGGTCTGTGTCAAGAGGTCACAAAGGGCTGATTAGGTAAACTTGGGTCTTATGGTTGGAGCCAAATACTTGAAATTGAAAAACTAATTTGTATAAAAACAAGCTGGGGAGGGGGTTGTAAAACAATTATCAATAGCTACCTCTGAGAAACCGGTTCTGTCCTTGGCTAATGATCAGAGGGTAAAGCAAAATGAACTGCTAGAAAAACATGACAACTAGGCTGTGTTAAAATGGCTGTTCATTGGGTATAGGCTCCATGTTATGTCCTTTCAGATATGATGGTTGCAGAAGGTTTT
The DNA here is from genome assembly GCA_963574415.1 of Tarsius wallacei. Taxonomy (NCBI): domain Eukaryota; kingdom Metazoa; phylum Chordata; class Mammalia; order Primates; family Tarsiidae; genus Tarsius; species Tarsius wallacei. Next base: position 24,608 of record CAUYQG010242978.1, read on the forward strand.
TTGTAAGTGCTGTATCAGGTATTTATTGCCGTGTAATAAACCATCCCAAAACATAATAGCTTAAAATGACAAGCAGTTATTATTTTTCACAATTCTCTGAGCTGCCTGTGGGATTCAACTGGGACAGCTTGTCTCTGTTCTAGGTAGTTTCCGCAGGGCTGGCTGCCATTTGGGCAGGGGAGTCCAAGCTGCCTTACTGCAGCTGAAATGGCTAGAATACTGAGGTTTCTGTCGTTTCCTGATCTTGCTTCCTTCAGAACGTCTCTGTCCACCTGGCATCCAGCAGGAAAGCATGGACTTCCTTACTTGGCAGCTCAGAGCTCCCAGTGTAGATGAAAGGTGAAGCCACAGGCCTCCTAAAGCCCAGACTCAGAAATCACACAAGGTGGCTTCCATTGTATTCTGTTCATTAGGAAAGCATACTTTCAAATGAAACAAAAGTAGAGTCAATCTCTTGATTTCAGCCAAATCTTTTAATTTATTTTTTAGACTAATTACATGATTATTCTATTTTAATCTATTAATGCGTTGAGCTATATTAATAAGTTTTCTATTGTTAAGCTACCTTATATTTTAGGCAATCCTCTTGCCTCTGCCTCCCAAAGTGCTGGGATTACAGGCATAAGCCACTGCACCTGACCATATTTATTAATTTCCAAATGTATGAAGTTTTTTTCTGGTTATCTCCTTAATCTTTGTGGGAGTTGGACTATATAAATAGAATGAATAAGTATACTCTGTAACATTATATAGGTTACTATGTAATTACATATATTTTATATGTCTTTAACTTTTTTCTACCATCTTATTTTGTGCTATTTGTCCTTTTTTTTCCCACTGTGGTTCTTTTTCTGTCTTTTCTTATCTTTTTAAGAAATTGATTAAATATATTTTTCCCCTTCCATTTGTTTTTTCCTATAATAATTAGGAAGTTATGTACTCTTCTCATTCTTTTAGTCATTATTCAAGACATTTTAGTCTATATACTTATTAAAGTCTAACATTTATTAGTACCTTTATTTCCCTCTCAAATAACACAAGAACTTTTTTTTTTTTTTGAGACTGGGTCTCATTCTGTCTCCCAAGCTGGAGTGCAGTAGCACTATTCTGGTTCACTGCAGCCTCAACCCCCTGGATTCAAGTGATCCTTCTGTCTCAGCCTCCTAAGTAACTGTGACTACAGATGTATGCCACCATGCCCAGCTAATTTTTGTATTTTTTGTAGAGATGAGGTCTTTTTTTTTTTTTATTTTTTTCAGTTGGAGTCTCACTCTGTTGCCCAGGCTGGAGTGTGGCACACTCACAGCCACCCCAGAGTCGACCTGTTGGGCTCTAGCCATCCTTCCACCTCAGCCTTCCAAGTAGCCAGAACTATAGGCGCTCACTAACTAACACACATGGCTACTTTTTTGATTTATTGTAGAGATGAAGTCTTTTGAAGTTGCCCAGACTGGTCTTGAACTCGTGGGCTCAGGCAACCCTCTCAGCTCGGTCTCTCAAAATGCTGAGATTACAGGCTTGAACCTCTGAACCCGACTAAGACAAGGTCTTACAATGTTGCCTATGCTGACCTTAATCTCCTGGGCTCAAGTGATCCTTCAGCCTTGGCCTCCCAAGGCGCTGGGATTACAGCATGAGCCGCCACTTTTGGCCAAGAACTTTTAACATTCTGTTCCTATTCACCCTTTTGGCTTATAGTGTGCATTTATTCTGCATTGATTTTTAACCCCACAAGGTGTTATTATTTTATCTAGTCTAGATTTATTTATGTTTACCACTCTTTTGCTGTTCATCTGTTCTTGCATCTCAGACTTTCCTTTTGGAATTATGTCACTTTTGTCTGATGTATATGTCTTCAGGATTTTCTTCAGTAAATTGACAGAGTCTCAATTCTTGGAAGATATTTTTTGCTGACTGTACAATTTTAGGTTGATGGTTATTTTCTCTCAAACCAATGAAGATATTATTTACCATCTTCTGACTTCTACTGTTGCTGTTAAATTTAATTTTCATTCCTTTGAAGATAATGTTTATTTTCTCTTTTTTAATGCTCTCTTTCACTTCGTTGTTCTACAGTTGCACTGCATGTCTAAATTTTTTTTTTTTAACTTTTCATTTATCCTGCCTAGGAGTCTTAAAAACCTCACACAAAAATATGAATAGAAATCAAAATTGGAGAAGTAGTTGGGAGTCAGATTATGAAGGGTTTTGAAAGTCATACTGAGAAGTCGGGATTTCATTCTCTAGCAGTGATCTTCAAACTTTGTAATTTGTGTGCATTATAAAGAATTTTGAATAATGTTTTCTCTTGCACATATTTAAATTGACATGTATAATTTTCATCATAAGATTAAATAAACTTATTTCTTGCTAATAAGAGAGAGACTATATTACATATTTTATAAACTAAAATGAGGATGAACTAACATTAGAATACTTTTTTTTTTTGAGTTGGAGTCTCACTCTGTCACCCAGGATGGAGTGCAGTGGCACACTCATGGCCACGGCAACCTCAACCTGCTGGACTCAGGCTATTCTTCTGTCTCAGCCTTCCAAGTAGCTGGAGTTACAGGTGTGTGCCACCATGATCAGCTCATTTTTTTTTTTAATTGTGGAGACAAAGTCTCACCAAGTTGCCCAGGCTGGTCTTGAACCCCTGAGCTCAGGCAATCTTCTTTTCTCTGCCTCCTAAAGTGCTGGGATTACAGGCATGAGCCACTGTGCCCGGCTAGAATTTTTTTTTTTTTTTTTTTTTTTTTTTTTTAGTTGGAGTCTCGCTCTTTGTCACCCAGGTTGGAGTGCAGTGGCACACTCACGGCCACCGCTGCCTCGACCTGCTGGGCTCAGGTGATCCTTCCACCTCAGCCTTCCAAGTAGTTGGAACTACAAATGCATACCACCACGCCCAGCTAGTTTTTGTGATTTACTGTAGAGACGATGTCTCACCAAGTTGCCCAGGCTGGTCTCGAACTCCCAGGCTCAGGCAATCCTCTCGCCTTGGCCTCCCAAAGTGCTGGGATTACAGGTTGAACCACTGCGCCCAGCCTAGAATGGTTTTATGGTATGCATTAAATAGATAATACCAGATATAAATTTGGGTACGATTATATATTATTTGAAATATATTAATGTGCATATTGAATAAACCATGCCAATTCTAAAATAAATTACATAAAATGTTTACCAGGTTTATGAAATGTGTTTTTGAAATTTCATACTTTAAAACATTTCAGTGTCATTTAAAAGAATTACTTTCCTATACTGCTTCAAATATTCTGAATTTAGATCATCCCAACATGAGGTCAACATTTTCTAACCACAAGCTTCATCCTTAACGGAAATGTGGGTAAGACATAAGAAAGCTGGAAGACCAACTGATTTTAGGTACTTTGATTAATCATTAGGTAGGCTTCCCTGAAATCAACTGTGATTCCAGGTGGGGCCCTCCAAGGCTGCCATCTATCACACAAAAGGTCTAAACAAATTCTACAAAGTCACAATGGCTTTAGCTTCTGCAAGTAAGAATCAGTATTTCCATCTCGCTTTCTCCCTCACTCTGCACCCCTTCCCTCCTTCTCTCCCCCTTTCATATATGCCAGCAGACCCTGATGTCCCACATTTACATATGGGAAAGGGATTCATGCAGATATAAAAAGTTTTGCCCACAAACAGCTTCTGCTACAAAAGAGAAGAGAGTGGGGACCTCCTTCTTCCTTCTTTCACATAAAAAAAAATTTAGAATCATGGAGTACATATGAGGATTTGTTACAGAGGTATATTGCATGAAGGTGAGGTTTGTACTTCTGACAAACCTGCCCCACCACCCCACAGTGGTCAGCATGGTACCCAATGGGTGGTTTTGTATTCCTTATTCTCCCTTCCTCCCTCCTTTAGCAGTGCCCAGTGCCTGTTCCCATCTTTGTTCCCTCATGTGCCCAGTATTTAGTACCCACTTATGTGTAAGAACATGGTATTTAGTTTTTCGTTTCTGAGATAATTCACTTAAAATGATGGTCTGCTGCATCCATGTTGCTGCAAATGCCATGGTTTCATCCTTTTTTATAGTTTTGTAGTATTTTGTAGTGTTTATGTACCACATTTTCTTTATTCAGTCCACTGTAATGAGCATCTGGTTTGGTTCCATGTTTTGGTATTGTGAATAGTGCTGCAATAAATACACAAGCGCAGGTGTCTTTTGGGTAGAACGATTTATGCTCCTTTGGGTATAGTCCCAGAAGTGGGATTGTTGGGTCAAATGATAACTCTATTTTTAGATCTTTGAGAAATCTCCAAACTGCTTTCCATTGGAATTGAACTGGCTTATATTTCCACCAAAAGCCTCACCAACATCTGTTGTTTTTTGACCAGTGTGAGATGGTATCTCGTTGTAGTTTTGAGTTGAATTTCTCTGATGACTACTGATGCTGAGCATTTTTTTGGTATGTCTTCCTTTGAGGAATGTCTGTTCATGTCCTTTGCCCCCTTTTTAGTGGAGTTATTTTGTTGTTATTGCTTTTTTCCTGTTGATTCATTTGGTTTCTGTAGTCTTATAGACTCTGGATATTAGGCTTTTCTTGGATGCATAGTTTGAAAATATTTTCTCCCATTTCGTGGATTGTCTCTTTACTCTCTTGATGGTTTCTTCTGCTGTGCAGAAGCTTTTTAGTTTGATAAAGTCCCACCTGTCAATTCTAGTTTTTGCTGCATATGCTTTTGAGGACTTCAATATGACTTCATTGCATATGCCAATGTTCAAAAAGATGTTCTCTAGGTTTTCCTCTAAGATTTTTTTTTTTTTTTTTTTTTTTGAGTTGGAGTCTCACTCTGTCACCCAGACTGGAGAGCAGTGGCCGCTCCCGGCCACCGCAGCCTCGACCCGCTGGGCTCCGGCGATACTTCCGCCTCAGCCTTCCAAGTAGCTGGAATTACAGGCACGCGCTATCACGCCCGGCTGATTTTTTGATTTATTGTAGAGATGAGGTCTCACTTGCCCAGGCGGGTCTCGAACCCGCAGGCTCAGGCAATCCACTCATCTCAGCCTCCCAAAGGCGCGGGATTACAGGCTGAGCCACCAAGCCCGGCTGCCTCTAAGATTTTTATAGTTTGCAGTTTTATATTTTACTCCTTGATCCACTTTTAGTTAATTTTTGCATACAGTGACAGGCAGGAATCCAGTTTCATTCTTCTACATGTGGTTAGCCAGTTTTCCCAGCACCATTTGCTGAATAGGGTGTCCTTTCCCCAGTGTTAGTTTTTGTCAGCTTCGTCGAAGATAGGTTGGTTGTAGGTCTGTGGTTTTATTTTCAGGTTCTGTATCTTGTTCCATTGGTGTATGTGTCTATTTTTGACCAGTACCATGCTGTTTTGGTTACTGTAGTCTTGTAGTAAAATTTGATGTCTGGGAATGTGACGCCACCAACTTTGTTCTTTTGGGACTCTTTTTGTTTCCATATGAATGTAAGTATTGTCTTTCCTAGGTCTGTGAAAAGTGTTGCTGGTATTTTAATAGAGATTGTGTTGAATCCGTAGATTGCTTTAGGTAGTCTGAATATCTTAATGATATTGATTCTTTCAATCCATAAGCATAGAATGTTCTTCCATTTGTGTTTATTTTTTTTCCTTCTTTATTCTCTTTTTTTGTTTGTTTGTTTGTTTTTGAGTAGGAGTCTCACTCTGTTGCCCAGATTGGAGTGCTGGAGTGCGGTGGCATGATCACGACCTCCTGGGCTCAGGAGATCCTTCTGCCTCAGCCTCCAGAGTAGCTGGGACTACAGGTGTGCACCACCACATCTAGCTAATTTTTTATTTTTGTTTTTTGTAGAGATGAGGTCTCCCTATGTTGCCCAGGCTGGTCTTGAACTCCTGAGGATCTCCTCAAGTGATCCTCCCACCTTGGCCTCCCAAGATTCTGGGATTACAGGCGAGAGCCACCATGCCTGGGTTATCTTTGATTTCTTTGAACAGTGTTTTATAGTTCTCATTGTAAAGATTTTTCACCCCTTTGGTTAGATGAATATGGAGGTTTTGGGGGTTTTTTTGTGGCTATTGTGAATGGGATTGTGTTTTTGATTTGGTTCTCAGCCTGCTTGTTGTTGGTGTATGAAATGCAACTAATTTTTGCACATTGATTTTATATCTGGAGACTCTACTGAAGTCGTTTATCAGTGCTAGGAGTTTTTTTGGTGGATTCTGTAGGGTTTTCTAGGTATAGAATTCTATTATCTACAAAGAGAGATAATTTAACTTCCCCTTTTCCTATTTGGATGCCTTTAATTTATTTCTCTTGTCTGATTGCTTTGGCTAGGCCTTCCAGTACTAGGCTAAATAGGAGTGGTGGGACCACTTTCTTCAGGCAAAAATGATCGGTTATGGAGTGGTCCAGTCATAACTCTATTACTTCATTTGGGGGTAGGATCTGACCTAATGGGCAGATTCTTCCCTGTTTTTTACTTGTAGCATTAAATAGAAAACTGGCACAAGTTAGGTCAGATAGTTTTTTTCATGGGCACATGTAAGTATTCCATGTTCTATTACTGAAAGATTGTGAAATGCGTCTTTTTTTTTTTTTTTTTTGGAAAAAGTTTTCACTATGTTGTTCAGACTGGTCTTGAACTCTTAGGCTCAAGTGATTCTCCCCCTCAGTCCTGAATAGCTGGGATTATAGGATTCAGCCACTGTGCCTGGCTTAGAAACATTTCTTTTTGAGCACTGTACATATGGATTTTGGTGTATTTTACTTGAAAACAATAATTAAGAGTTACTATTAGTTATTTCCACTCTTTTTTTTCTAAAAAAAAAAAGAAAGAAAAGAAAAAGAAAAAGAAAAACATGGGCAAAGTGTTGTGGTAACTTTAGATCTATATAGAATAATTTAGCCAAGGATATCCTAGAACAAGTTTTAACACACATTTTATGATTAATCATTAACATCATCAGTCATGCTGTGTACTTGATCATATACTAACCATTAAGCAATTAGAAGAGGTAAAAAGAAAAATAGTGATTAAGAGTTTAAGCACAAGAGCTAGACTGCCTAAGTTCAAATCCCAGTTTTACCCATTATTAGCTTTGTGAATTTGGATAACTTTCATAACCTATCTGGGCTTTCATTTTCTCACCAGTAGTAGAGGACTATTTACCTCAATCAATTGTTTAAGGGTTAAATGAATGTCCCAGTTTCCTCACTTGAAAAATGGTCTCTTTTTAAAAACTGGTGAGGATTAAACGAGTTATATGTGCACAATGCTTACAACAACGAACAACTACTTCATGGTATAACTTCAATAAATGTGTTTTGTTTAGCAAGTACAGAAATAAATCTGCCTTAACAATATAAGATTAAATATTTATTTCACTTTCACAGGCCATATTACCACTGGGAATTTGGGGATTTAGCACACAGTACTCACAGTGAATATGCTGAAACAGATGAAGCATTCACTTTGAAGAGAAAATTCCCCTGACATCTTTGTATTTCATTGCACGAATTACCAGTTGAATATAGTGGGAAATGATAGCAAAGATTTACAACGACTTCCATGCTTTTCAAATTTTTAAATAAAATATATCTTGATTTTAGCTCTTTGTTCAGCTCTATTATAAAAATGTAATGGCAATGCAATTTCTCTGTTTTATCTTGTATTAGTTCTCTGGTTTAACTCTAGCTTGTTGAGAGTAAATATGATATGGCAAGACAATAAATCTCTTATTAAAATCCAATGATTTTTAAATAATATAATCATAATTCAGAATTACATGGTCTAGATTCTAACTGGCATTAAGTTGTGTTTATACAGCATTAAAACATCCAGACTCAAATAATGAAAGGAGTAAATTATCTATATTTTTCATAAGATGCTAAAATAATTATTTTGAAACAACCATATGATTGAATGAATTTTTTCACATTTTATTTAGACATTTATCATAATCAGAGGACATACACTAAATAAAGTGTCCATTCTAAAACTGGTTCTGATTTTTTGAGTTATCCAATGTAAGCTATTTTTTGTCTCTTTAACCTCATTAATTTTCAAACTAGAAATAACATTGAACATTACAGTAGACAGTTATAGTTTCTGATTACCCAGAGCCACCCTTTGTTTGGAAAACTATCCTTTCCAACTTTATTAGAGCTTGGTGGGGCTGTCAATCACAGTACTCTGCCACTCCCCCCATAATGGTGACAAGTAAATAAACTAGGCTTGACTAATCAAATAAATCCAACTCCCTCAGGTAAAGCGATTAGCTCAAGAGTCAAACTCCTTGCCTAGGACTCTTCAGCTGGGGCTAGGGTAGACGTCCTGAGATTTATGGGCTAGAAGGATGTACTTCTGGGGTTCTATCTTCTCACCCATAGAAATAGATGAAGTCAATACACCAATAGAAGACGATATGAAAGTTAGAAAGAGGAGGCCTGATTATAGGCTTGGGTCCCTAAATTTAGTTCATGTCTTACATTGTGTTCTTGCACTCCAACACACATGCATGTGTTTTAAAGATAAAATTTGAGTTTGGTTTATGGCACTTGCAACTGAAGGAGTCCTGATAAGTACAGACATCTTTCTGATTTATTCATGGATACAATCATTAACTTTGAAGATGAATACATTTACGATGAAGTCCGTTAAAAACACAGTCCAAGTGTCACTTGAACCCAGGCAAGATAACATGGCTGTTAAGAGCCTAGGCTTGGCAGTCAAACTGTCTGCCTGCTTACCTACCAAAAATCACTTGGGGCTGTGAAGCAGCTGTCCCTCTAGAAAGAACACGTGCTTTCTGGTTGCCACACACAGAGCCTCTGCAACCAAGGGACGAGGGCTGAATGTCACTTATCATTGCACTGACACGAAGGCCTTTCTTTTAGGAATGTTATGAGAAACAGCAACCATTTCTTGTATCTATATCTAAACTAGAAAGGAAAAGACAGAACAAGAGAATTAAGAAAAATGGGAGAAAACTTTTTTCATCTGTGAATGGGAAGAACATTCCTAGAGGTTGGAAAGCATACAATCTAAGCCGCCAGTGGTGAAGCCGCCATTTATTCATTTTCGTCACCCACTTAAGCCCTGCAAAGCATTTGCATTTTCCACTCTGGCCTAGTGCCTGCCCATCCCAGAATATCTTCTCTGATGCTACTAACATGTGTTTCACTTCTCCGTTATGCTGCCTAAAGTGGAGATGCAGTTGGGTTAAGCATTTCATTTGAAAGCTACGCAGATCCCCCAGGAAGGTTAGCATTAAAAGCACAGGCTTCAGTCTCAAACTGCCTGGATTCAAATCCCACCTCCATCACTGAATATTGCATAATGACCTTGGGCAAATCGCTTGACCCCTCCGTGCCTCAGTTTCCTCACTTGTGGAATACAGGCAATAATATCATCTCCCTTGCAGAGTTGTTGAGGATCTAATGAGTTAATGCATGTTTAAAATAGTGCCAGGTACACAGGAAGCACTACGTAAGTGTCAGTTCTTATTAAGCTTAGGTGTTTACAGATCATTTAAATCAGATTTCCTTCTCCCTAATCTAGCTGAGGACAGCTTCACTGAGGGAGTGGAAATTTGATGGGAGGACAAGGTGGGGGTGGGGTGAGGACTAGAGGGGTTAGTTATGGGGGGATGAGGGAATTGGGGTGGGAGAGGACTAGAGGAAGGATGGGGTGGAAATGGAGAGGATAAAGTTAATATCTTTGCCTGGCACCGTAGCTCACACTTGTAATTCCAGCACTTTGGGAGGCAGAGGCGAGAGATTGCCTGGGTCCAGGGACTTGAAACCAGCCTGGGCAACTTGGCAAGACCCCGTCTCTACAATAAATCAAAAAATAAGCCGGGCGTGGTAGTGTGTGCCTGTAGTTCCAGCTACTTGGAAGGCTAAGGTGGAAGGATTGCCTGAGGTCAGCAGGTTAAGGCTGCAGTGGCCGTGAGCATGCCACTGCCCTCCAGCCTGGGCGACAGAGTGAGACTCCCACTCAAAAAAAAAAAAATTAGCTGGGCACCTGTAGTTCTGGCTATTTGAAAGGCTGAGGCAGAAGGATAGCCTGAGCCCAGTAGCTCGAAGCTAGTGTGCCACACTGCACTCCAGTCTGTGCGACAGAGTGAGACTCTGATTTAAAAAAAAAAAGTTAATAACATTACAGACTGAAACAGGTCCGAACGGGGATGCTACAACTGGAGTCTTGGTTCTCTAGAGTAAAGAACATTAAGAAGACAAGAGAGGAAGCGGAAGGGAAGTGGGAGTGTGCCAAAGTAAACAGCACACTTTTCAAGCTTTGTCTAGTGTTGACTTGCATCCAGAAAGGAAGAAATTATTTTTCCTCCCTCTTACACATGGACTAGAGTCATAATTTAACTATCTTATGAATAAAATAGATTGCTGTGGATAAACCTGAGATCCCAACCACCATTTATAATGTTGTCCCAACAGGAAACCTTTCCGAGTTCCAAATAATAGGTTTCCATGGTCTTTTGGAACAGGATCCATTTGTAAGTTGGGGCCTGCCTGCCCACAGAGAGGGGAGGTTGCAGTTGGGCGGGTCCGATAGAAAGCCAGTGTTTCACCATTGAAGGAATTGGAGCCTGACTTGTCTGTACTAGTGGCACAGCTTGAACTGGAGCCCAGGTTCCCAGGTCTTCACATTTCCAGTTTAGTAGTTTTACCTTCATAATCAAAGCTATTCAATGAAATAAAAATAGTGACATGCACTTAATGGGCTGAACAGCACAATATGCCACTGAAATGCTTACTTTTTTTAAAAAAGGTAACAGAATCTGACTTTATGAACAGTATCAGCCAACTAGAGATTGGTAATTGGGAGCTCTCTTGTCTTTCTTCACTTGAGCTACCAGATGACATTTTGCCATTCTTTGTAGTGGAATCCAAACTTCAGGCGGGAGGAGGTGGAAGAGGGACGGAAAATGGGAAGAGCTTCAAGTGTCCTCCGAATGCAAGATTCTTTTCTTCTTCACTGTCTAATCTTAGAATGGAGCATAGTCAGTATCAATCACTTGTTGTCTTTTCCCTTCTTTCAAGCGCTGCAACAACCTAAATTGTAATAATTCCATCCTGACAAAGATCAGTTTGTACAATCTGCCCTGAATTGTTAGGAGTACTTAGGACCTATGAGACACCGTTATACCCAACTGTGTATTAGGAGAGTGAAAGGGAATTTTTATATTTTTTCTTTACTTGCAAAAAAATCCCAAATCAATCATGTCATTGTTCTGTCTACTCGACAGCTGTGGGGCTAATCAAGGAAGGTGAAGTGACCAGCTGTCTCACAGCAAATTCTCTGGAGGAACTGGGTTCAAAAGCAATGATTTGCAATCCCATCAGGGAACTATCTCCTTTACTGATTAATGGGGCTCAAGCATCTGTGAGATTTGTAATTTGACTGGTTTTTAACAACAGCACTATAAGAAACTACAGTACCAGTATGCTCTGTGAGAAGACAAATCTTTAAGAAGAACTCTATGTTGATCATTTTTGTTCAGTGATAATTATGTGATTTGCTAAGAGAATGATAACAACTATTAATTGAGCACCTGCTATGCGCCTGATGCTGTGCTGGTTACTTTCCCTACATCATCTCTGAACCTCACAGTAACACTCTCACAGAGATAGTCTTATCCCTGTTTTTCTGATGAAGAACTGAGGCTAAAACAATTTCAGTGACATGCCTGAGGTTCCACAGCTGGGAAGGAGCAGAGCTGAGATTCACCCTCAGGTAAATCTATTATCACTGTTCTGTGAGAGCTTTTGGACTGGCATTCTGAGACATACACTAGTGTCAGAAATGACCAAACTAGGCCAGGCTCGGTGGCTCAGCCTGCAATCTCAGCACTTTGGGAGGCCGAGGCGAGTGGATTGCCTGAGCCTGTGGGTTCGAGACCAGCCCAGGCAACTTCGTGAGACCTCATCTCTACAATAAATAAAAAATTAGCCGGGTGTGGTAGTGTGTGCCTATAGTTCCAGCTACGTGGAAGACTGAGGCAGAAGGATCGCTGAAGCCCAGCAGGTAGACACTGGGGTGGCTGTCAGCACGCCACTGCACTCCAGCCTGGGCGACGGAGTGAGATTCCAACTCAAAAGAAAAAAAAAGGACCAAACTATAAAGAAGTTGTGGTGTTATGGAGGAAAACTTGGGGGTAATGTAAGATTTCCATGAAAAACAGAACCTCATTATAGTAGTAAGGCAAATATTTTCGCAATATAAATAATACATCTGCCAGGCACAGTGGCTCACACCTGTGATCCCAGAACTTTGGGACCCTGAGGCAAGAGGATTCCCTGAGCCCAGGAGTTTGAGACCAGCCTGGGCAACACGGCAAGAACTTGTCGCTACAATAAATCAAAAAATTAGCCAGGCATGGTGGCGCATGCCTGTAGTTCCAGCTACTTGGAAGGCTTAGGTGGAAAGATCACTTGATCCCAGCAGGTCGAGGCTGTGATAGCTGTGACTATGCCACTGCACTCCAGCCCAGGCAACAGAGTGAGACTCTGACTCAAAATAAAGACATAGATAATACATCAAAGACAGGAGGAAAAAAAAATCTCTTCCATCTGACTATAGCACAAATCATTCTTTACCAAAAATCATGCCTTTAATAAATATTTCGATTAAACCAGTTGTTCAAGAAGCCACTATAATGCTTTCTATCTGTGAGGCAACAAGACAGATATATTTTAATGTTTTCTGTCTAGGAGGCAGGAAAGTGGAGTAGTTAAGACCATGGACTCTGGAACTTGACTGCCTCACATCAAATCCTGGTGCTGCCACTTCCTAATTGTGTCACCTGAGCTAGTGACTTATGTCTAGCACCTATCCCAGAGGGCTGCCATGAGGGTTAAATGATTAAATCCACATGAAGTATTTTAAAACCACCTGGTACATGGGAAGCACTTGGTAAATATGAGTTAAAACTGTGCAGAATAGGATACGAATGGTGTGAGGAAATGGGAGGTATGGTTCCTGCTTTCCAGGAACTTAGCAACTAGCTGGGAAGAGAGAGCATCTGCTTATGATGTCTTAGAAACAGGCACAACATTTAAAACAGCTTCTTTAATCAAGGTATATACTCTTGTATTCCTAATAAAAATCAAGAAAATAAGAATTAAAACGTGGCTCGCGCCTGTAATCCCAGAACTTTGGGAGGTGGAGGTGGGCGGATTGCTTTAGCCCAGAAGTTCGAGACCAGCCTGGGCAACATAGTGGGACCTTAACTCTACCCTTTCAAAAAAAATATTAGCATGGTATGGTGGTGTGCACTTGTAGACCCAGCTGCTCAAGAGGCTGAAGCAGAAGGATAGCCTGAGTCCAGGAGGTTGGGGCTGTGTGGTGAGCCATGATTGTGCCACCACACTCCAACCTGGGTGAGAGTGAGATCCCGACTTAAAAAAAGAAAAGAAAAGAAAAGAAGAACAAAGGAAATAAAGGATAAAAGAGAAAGATTTCTGGAGAAAATGAGCAATGACCTGGCTTCTGAAGGAGTCGCAGTTTACCACTACAGAAATTTTAATTCAAGGACTTAGGTGAAGTGATTTGTCCATTATCAGTAGTGTTCATTTTGGTTCATTATATATGAAAACCTCTTAACGAAAACCACTGGATAGTGGTAATAAGGGACTACAAGTCTAAAGGCACTCTTATCCTCATGGAGTTTGTGATCTATTATGAGAAGTTGCATATTTGCAAAACACGAGATAGAAAGTACCATGGAAAGCAATGCCAGGGACCCCAGTAGTTTCCAGAAAGCCTATTAAGCACATTAAAAACATAGGTTAGTCTTTGGAGCACAAAGGAACCCAGATGTCAAATGTAATAATGAGCATGAGGGAATCTAGTTCTTTTTGGAAGGGCTGTTTGGGTATGACAGGTAGCATGACTAGTTCGCTCTTAGCTTTCAGGATGATAAATTTAATCAAGCTGTTCAGAGGCTGACAAGACATTAAATGAACAAGAAACAAATCATAAATGAGAATTTATTAGATTGCCTAACTAAACAACAGGACTGATCATCTATACAGCCCCTGATTCTCTTTTCTCTCTCTCTGCCCCTCACCATACCTGATAGATAGATTCATTTTAGGTGTAGATTATATATCAAAAAATTGCTTGGTGTGAGTTAGATTGACATTTTCCAGCCTAGGGATATTTGTTTTCACGACAAGACCACTTTTGTGTCCAGAAAATTATTTTTCTAGCTAACTTTTTATATTTTTCTACTGTAACACATTTCTCATTCGAAGAAAGATTTTTAGCATGTTACAATTTCCAAGTTTGTAGGTTATTTTACATTGGCTACACTTTTAGTTTCTTCCTGATGACATTCAAGGAGGAAACTTAGTTTCTTATCAGTATGTTCTAAATCCCACTATAAGATGGATTATGTTGGAGGTTTTTCTGTAGAAAAATGAATACTATCCTTATAGTGGAATTTTTTTTTTTTTTTTTGACTGAGGACTCCATCTTCTTCCTGACTTTTTGTCTCCATCTCTTGTCCTAGATCTTGAATACTATTTTTAGACTTCAACTTCTGTTTGCTGATTATGTAACAAATTTTATATGGTTAATTGAATAGGAGTCAAATCTTATTTGAAACCTACCTCATTTGTAACTAAGCATCCATTTGGCTGTCCCTAGGGGGTTGTATGAAACCTGAGAGAATCATACTGGTGCCTTGCATAACGGGAAATAGATGTATTCAGGTAACATCAAATTGAAATAATTATCCAAGAAAAAAAGTCAGAAAAGAGCTCTCATGTTTGTAAGACGTATGGTTTGGAGTTTTGTCATTCCTGAAGGGGGCCGGGTGTTGAGAGATGATTAATCTTTCTGATCCCACCAGGTGGCTGTCTCCCTAACACATTGCAGAGATGTGGCGGGACAGTGAGATTTTACAATGTGGCATTGCAGAGATGTGGCATGAAAGTGAGATTTTACAGTTAACATGGGCTTATCATATGAAAATGATAACATGGGCTTATCATATGAAAATCTCTGGAAAGAATGGAGTATGTTGATTAAATGCTACCCAGGTCTGAATTCCCTTTCCAGGCAAGGTGTACCCACCTCAATTTCCAGAAGCCTGACCTGACATGGGTAGGGCAGGGCTAGCCAGGATTTAGTGAAGCAGATAATTGGAAGGTGTCTGAAAGACAGTGTTGAGGGACAAATCTGGAACAAGGCAGATGCAGCCCACCCTAAACATCATAACCAGTGATACACTGATCACTAGTCATGCTCTGATGCTCTGGGGGCAACAATGAGGAAATAAAGGAAAGAAAATGAAGACAACTCAGACCGAGCAGGTCTTACAACTTCCAGTTAGCACTAAACATGGAAATTAACTTTAGTGATTTAGAGAAGTGCTCAGAAATTAACATTATGACACATAACAAATAATGCTACTTATAATACCTGACATTTTAAAACACTTTTCAAAGTTATTTTTTACTTTCATAATATTATTTAATCCTCAGACTAAAGTTATAAAGAAAATGAGGCAAACATTATCATCTTAATTTTAAAGTAAAAGAAATGGATATAGGAAGGAAGATTGAGTTGTTTATTATGATTTACTGGGAGAGATGATTCATTCCCAGATCACCAAGCTCCCACCATAATACTATTTCTACTAGGATAAATATTGAGAAATATTAATAAATAAAAGATCATTAGCTAATAAGGAGGCTTGAAAATAGTCTATGTATTATAGTTGTTATAGCTAGGAAATGGTTTGGCCCAAGGAATAGAAAACTACTCATACTAGCTTAAGGCAGACATGGTGGACAACCACCAAGACATGAAAGCAAAGACTAATGGGTCTGGAATTGGAAAGACAGAAATCATCTCTCATGTGACTTTTGTCTCTCATCAGTCTTGTACTTCTCTCTGGAGACTGGCTTTCTTCCCTGTGTGTCTTTTCCGCTGTACATTGAGCGCTATGTAACCTTGCGGTTTGGCTCCCTAAGCTAACTGACTGTTTCTCAGTGACCCTAATACAAAATCCTAGGAGAAGCAGAAGGTTGAATTTGGCCTAGGTCTTCACCTTTTCAGGTCAGGAGAGGAATGTTTACTGGTTCAGTCACTTAAAGCCACCATTTTAGTAGGGGTGGTAGATGGTGGCAGAAGAGTAGGTAAAGAGGTACACACACAATAACTATGATAAAATATAGAACCATAAGCTACCAGTGTTGCCCTATCATTAAAAACCAAAGAGAGGGCCGGGTGCAGTGCCTCAGCCTGTAATCCCAGCACTTTGGGAGGCCGAGGTGAGGGGATTGCCTGAGCCCACGGGTTCAAGAACAGCCTGGGCAACTTGGCGAGACCTGTCTCTACAATAAATAAAAAAATTATCTGGGTGTGGTAGCACGCGTCTGTAGTTCCGACTACTTGGAAGGTTGAGGCAGAAGGATCACCTGAGCCCAGCAGGTCGACACTGGGGTGGCCATGAGTATGCCACTGCACTCCAGTCTGGGTGACGGAGAAAGACTTCAACTCAAAACAAAACAAAACAAAAACCAAAAAATGAAACCAAAGAGAGGTTTACCTTCGTTGACTATAAACAAATGCCATACCATATTCGATTCAAGAGCATTGTTTATTATAGTACAGGGCCTAATTTTGGGCATTTCAACCAAAAAAATCCTAAAGGATTTAGAAATTATTCAGAGAAGAGTTACAAGCTTTATTTTGATTCGAGACTAAGACAGTTTTAATGAAGAAAAATGGAGATATTAACTCAGTGATTAAAAATAGTTTTTAAAAATAGACACAAAATTTAAAGGTTACAAAAGGGCACACATTGGAAAGTTAGTCTCCCTTCCAACCAAACTCCTAGCCTTCAGTTCCCCTTATTGGCGGTAATCATCATCATCAAGTCTAGAGTATTCTTCAAGAAGTGCTCTCTGTATAAGCACACGGTTCCATAGCTTACTTTTTCCACTATACTTTAGAAATCATTCCATGTGAATACATCTAGAGCAGCATCTTTTTTTTAAAATAGCTGCACAGTATTCCATTGTATGATGTTATATACTTTTTTGAAGCTTCCTATGATGACATTTAATATATTTCCAGTTTCCTAACATTAAAATACAGTATGTATCAGTGAATTGATAACAATTTTTTGAAAAGTGGACCAACATATTACTACTTTGTATATACCTCGATTTAAACACAAATGAGTTTATCTGTAGAATAAATTTTCTAGAAATAAATTTGTTAATACACCAGCTTAAGACAGATATGCCTCTAAAATTTTGGGGGGAAAATTGCCGAAAATTCAGTAGAAATTTTGCCAGTTTCACTCCAATCAACAATTTGTAATAGCACAGTTTGCCTACTATCTTAGCTCAGTGTACAGTTACAATATGATTATGTCTAAAGTCTTACTTTCTGGGAAACGTTCTCAATTTTAGCTTCCAACTTCCTATTGATATCTTTATGTTAGTTATGATATTTGTAATTTTTATTTTATTTTATTTTTTGAGTTGGAATCTCACTCCATTGCTCAGGCTGGAGTGCAGTGGCGCACTTATGGCCACCCCAGCATCAACCTGCTGGGCTCCAGCTATCCTTCCATCTCAGCCTTACAAGTAGCCGAAACTACAGGTGCACACTACCACGCCCAGTTAATTTTTTATTTATTGTAGAGACTACTTTATTGTAGAGGTCTGGCCAGGTTTCCCGGGCTGTTCTTGAACCTGTGGGCTCAGGCTATCCAGTCACCTTGGCCTCCCAGAGTGCTGAGATTACAGGGTGAGCCACAGAGTCTGGGTGATATTTGTAATTTATAAGAGCGTTTTTCTCCTCTTTGGATGTAATGTTTTCATTAAATACTAGTTTTATTTGAATGTGAGGTTAATGCGTGCAATGTTGTATTTTTCTACAGCTATTAATTAAACTTTAAAAAAATGTCCTTGGCCGGGCACAGAACTTGGGAGGAATTGGAAGATACCAGATACTAAAAAAAGTAGGGGTGAGAAATGCCTCTAAATTTTTTGAAAAAAATTGCCATGACTCACCACTTATACTTTTCCAAGTTGAATACTCTTAAGTAATAATGACGTCTTATAGACATAGTGCCTTTTTATGACAAATAGAATTGCCAGTAGGCAACAATGAGTATCAAGCCTGTGTATACAGGATTATATTACAGTTAAAAAGGTCTCTTTTGCTAAGTGAAGTCTCATTAAACAGGGTAAAATTTACATAAATTGTACTGGTTGATAACAGAAGTACTTTAAAATGCCTATGTTACTAATTTCCAGAAGGAGTAAGAATATTTCTTTCTGCAATGTGAAACCACAGATAGAATTGCATTTGTCCAGGGAAATAGACTCAGTGGTTATGCAGTAAGCCTTTCCCATCTGTAATGAGATAACCAACCTTATTACTGTGCTACTATGGTAGAAAATTATCTCCTCAAATATATTTTTAATA
Organism: Tarsius wallacei; assembly: GCA_963574415.1. Classification (NCBI taxonomy): domain Eukaryota; kingdom Metazoa; phylum Chordata; class Mammalia; order Primates; family Tarsiidae; genus Tarsius; species Tarsius wallacei. Next base: position 43,051 of record CAUYQG010242978.1, read on the forward strand.
CACTTGGGTGGACCAAATAAGAAATTGGACCTAATGCCTGTTTTTTTTAAATTTAATTTTTTCCATTATTCTAAAAGTATTTAGACCATGAAGTAGTTTTACTATTTAGGACTCTTGAATAAGTTTCTATATCAGAACTAAATTGTAGAAATTACTACTTATTTATTTATTTTTTTTTTTAGTTGGAGTCTCACTCTGTCACCCAGACTGGAGCGCAGTGGCACGCTCCCGGCCACTGCAGCCTCGACCTGCTGGGCTCCGGCGATCCTTCCGCCTCAGCCTTCCAAGTAGCTGGAACTACAGGCGCGCTACCACGCCCGGCTAATTTTTGATTTATTGTAGAGATGAGGTCTCGCCAAGTTGCCCAGGCGGGTCTCGAACCCGCGGGCTCAGGCAATCCACTCACCTCAGCCTCCCAAAGCATGGGATTACAGGTTGAGCCATCGAGCCCGGCTAGAAAGTAATATTTTAAAATTAACATGAGCCATCGAGCCCGGCTAGAAAGTAATATTTTAAAATTAACATGAGCTGGGCTCGGTGGCTCAGCCTGTAATCCCGCGCCTTGGGAGGCTGAGGTGAGTGGATTGCCTGAGCCCGTGGGTTCGAGACCCGCCTGGGCAAGCAAGACCTCATCTCTACAATAAATCAAAAAATCAGCCGGGCGTGGTAGCGCACGCCTGTAGTTCCAGCTACTTGGAAGGCTGAGGCAGAAGGATCGCCGGAGCCCAGCAGGTCGAGGCTGCGGTGGCCGGGAGCAGCCACTG
>CAUYQG010242980.1:0-11957 GCA_963574415.1 Tarsius wallacei
TTCCAGCTACTTGGAAGGCTGAGGTGGAAGGATCGCCGGAGCCCAGCAGGTTGAGGCTGCGGTGGCTGGGAGCGGCCATTGCACTCCAGTCTGGGCGACAGAGTGAGACTCCAACTCAAAAAATAAATAAATAAATAAAATAAAATAAAATATATTGTTTGTTAGATGGTTAGGCAGGGAAGGTGAATATGGATATTAGTATGTTCATAGGAGAGTAGAGGGTTGGACAGCAATTAATAAAAATAGGGAAGTCCTCATGGAAATTTAGACATTTGAACAAAACCCTGAAGAACCTAAGGCATTATTAAGCCATGTGGCAATAAGGGTTAAAATGAAGCAAGAGTACGCCTGGCCTGTTTGTTAAACAATAAAGAGACTGGTGTAGTAGAGGTGGCATGAGGAAGGGTTAGTACTAGGAGTCTACTCAGATAGGTAACAGAGGTGGTAGGGAGCATGGGAGATTATAATAAAGCCCTGGGGTTATTTTATGGACCTAGCTGTTTACTTTGGGTAAGATGAGAACTACTGAAAGATTCCAAGCAGAGAGGCTACAGGATGTGACTAACTGTAACAGGACTATATAAGTTGCTATTTTGAGCTGTGGAAGAGCAAGTGGAGAAAGAATGAGACCAGTTAGGAGGCCACTGTAATGATCTAGACAGATAATGAGGGAAATCTAGATCTTGGAAATCTATCAATAGGATGTATGACCACTAGATGTGGGTATGGGAGAAACTGAGGGTTTAAGGATGCATCCAAGATTTCTGGCTAGCCATTGGACACATGGAAAGATGGGGAAGACTACAGGCCAAGCAAATTTAAGTAAGAAATCTAGACATACTAGGTTTGAAATGCCTCTAGACATCCTACTGGAGATGTTAAATAAGCAGCTGGAAAATGGGTTGGGTACTCAGGATATATCTTGGTTTCAGATATAAAATTAGCATGTCATATTTAAAGACTAAAAGGAATCAGCTCAGTACTGAGTGTATCTAGAGGCAAAGGAAAAATAGAGAAATAAACAAAGAAACTAAGAAGGAACAGGCAGTGAGGTAGCATAAAAATTGAAATACGGTATTTGAGAAGTCAAATAAAAATAATTTCAAGGAGATAGGTGTAATTAATTCAGTTAAATATATGCTAGGGCTGGGCAAAGTGGCTCAGTCTGTAATTCCAGCACTTTGGGAGGCTGAGGTGAGAGGATTGGGGGTTGGACACCAGCCTGGACAACTTGGTGAGACCTTGTCTCTAAAATAAATCACAAAAAAACTAGCCAGGCATGGTGGCATATGTCTGTAATTCCAGCTACTTGGAAGGTTGAGGCGAAAGGATAGCCTGAGCCCAGCAGGTCAAGACTGCGGCGGCTGTAAGTGTGCCACTGGACTCTCTAGCCTGGGTGACAAGAGTGAGACTCCAACTCAAAAAAAAAAAAGTATGCTGGATGTAGCAACATGGAGGCCATTGGTCACTTTGACATGAGCTAGTCTAGTGAAGAGTTGGGGGTTAAGGCATAATTACAGAGAGTTCAAGGAAAAAAACAGAAGAGAGCTCAAGGTAAATTAGATACACAGTTGTAAGTATAGACAAATCATCTGAGTTGTCTTGCTGTAAATGACAGCAATGGTGGTTGAAAGGAGAAGTGTGGTTAAAAGAGTTAAAACAAAACAAAACAGGAGAAGAGACAATTACTGGAGTGATGTCCTTGAGTTACACAGGGAGAAAGGAAGCTAGTATACATATGGAGACGTTGACATAGTAACATGGACAGTTCACCCTTAATAAAAGTAGGTACGGATGCAAGCAGATGAGTAGATGGGCAAGAGATTATCTTCTGATTGTTCCCATTGCTCAGGTGCTCACCTCTCTCCCCTATACTCCCACCAGAAAGAGGGTAAAGAAGGAGGCACTGGAGATTTCTTTTTTTTTTTTTTTTTGAGTTGGAGTCTCACTCTGTCGCCCAGACTGGAATGCAGTGGCCGCTCCCAGCCACCGCAGCCTCGACCTGCTGGGCTCCGGCAATCCTTCCACCTCAGCCTTCCAAGTAGCTGGAATTACAGGCGCGCGCTACCACGCCCGGCTAATTTTTTTGATTTATTGTAGAGATGAGGTCTCGCCAACTTGCCCAGGCGGGTCTTGAACCCGCGGGTTCAGGCAATCCACCCACCTCAGCCTTCCAAGGCGCAGGATTACAGGCTGAGCCACAGAGCCCGGCCGAGATTTCTAAAAATATGAAATAGTCATCAGGAAAAATGGGAGAGTAAATGGATTATGGAGGCATGGTAGGATGCCAAGTAGCACCAAGGGACAACTAAGGAATGCTAACTTGTTGCTAGCAATCATAAATTTAAATTAGACTACTTGGGTCTATTTTTCTCCAGCTATATTCAGCTGTGTGCCAAGGCATATGCAGAAAATCAGATTATACCACACTGAAGTTGTGCCAGGTAGCTTTAACAAAGAGGGGTTAGGGAGCTAAATTATATATATATATATTTTTAGATTGGAAAATATCGTTTATTTAGAAAGTAAACTAGAGAGATAGAAGAAAGAGGTGATAGAGATTCACCTTCCCAAAATAGGGGAGGGGGCCAAAGCCAGGAAATGTGGCGATGGCCATAGCTTAAAGAGCACATGGCCACACCAGAGTCTAGCAAGGCAATGGCCAAATCATATTCTCATAAAGCAATTACTTATAAATAAGGAGTATTTCATTTTAATTTTTTTAAATAACAGAACTTATTTAAATTGTGAGATGGTTTAAAATCAGAATAAAGATAAACTCTATTTTTGCACACTGTGATCAATTGTTTTAACTTTTATTTATTCATAATGCTTAAATACCTAATTAAGTTTTAAAAAGTATAATTACTATGAGAAACATTATGTTATTAGCTAATAAATAGTCATTTACCTGCTTCTTTCATGGAAATCTGATCTATCATTCCTTTTAATATATAAATGTTGCCCGATAAAGTCCTAAGTTTGTTGTGCTCAATCCGCTCTATAATTACATTACTGTGCCAATATATGTTAGTGATGTCTCTAGGAAAAAAAAATAGATTTAGTGAGGCCAAAATATTCACGTTTTACCAGTAGTCACAATGTATATACATACGTATACAGGTTTATAACAGAAAGTAATAATTTTGCACCCTAGCTACAGCAACACCAATAATACTGTTAATCTAACTGCAAGATATTTGAGGGTCAAACATTGCAGCATAACTCTACTACTTGGCTACTATGATCCTCAGAGAATGTGTCAAGAAACTGTAAAGTGGCCAAACCAAGTCCCTACTCTAAAATTTATCACTAGCAAGGAAGCAGAGATATTTGGTCTTCTCCAAATATCTGGTACTGGTAATACTTGCAGCTTTGGATTAAATGATGCTAAGCTCTCAAAGAGTGATTTCCCTTACTCCATCAGGGTCTAGACAATGTTAGCTTTTATTCAGAAATGTAGACTGGGTCCACCTAATCTTATGTTTTCTTGCCCTCACTATACAGCCAAATGTTTCACCTCTCATTTTGGAAAGTACCAAAAAGAAGTTCTAATTGGGAAAAAAAAATTATAATATCAAATCACTAACCCATAAATCTATTCTTCATATTTCCTTACATGAAGCTAAGAATATAAAATAGAAAGAATAATATATGAAGATGTATTAGATAAATGTTGAATATGTTCCCAGTCTTCAGATAACTAATAATTACAAGCATAATAAATAAGGAAGTTAAGTTCCTTTAACTTGGTCAAATGGGATTAAACTCATACATTATATCTTAATACAATATTACTTCTCATCTTTCTTTTTTTGGCCTTGTTTATTTAATAAGCATTTAAATAACACTCTAAAAGCACTGTTCTCTAGTCTCTAATCCTTGACACAGCTCACAAGTAATACAATTATCTATACCGCACAGATGAAAAACAGTCTGTAAGAAGATACGTAACTTGCCCAAGTAATACAGGTAGTAAGCCACAATAATGGGATTGCAACAAAGGCCATCTAAGCTGCATCTTGGATATTAAATGCATAGAGAGATATAAGTGGCCAACGGACTGTATATACTCAACTTGTAAACTTCCATATATTTCTTTAAACTGTAACATCACATATTGTTTTATTACAATCTTTTATTACACAATTGTTTAGCAATAAGAAAGTGGTCTTGAAGAATAGGAAATGGTGCTAATAGAGCAGCAGAAATAGGAAAAACCCACTTACCTGATAACACTCTTACTTAGGGAGGACCAGAGAGTGCCACTGATTACTTATTATGTAGCTGTATGGCAAAGTTTTAAATAATACTGAGTCCTTTTCTGGATCAGTAATTTATATCTGCTTGTCCCAATTTAGATGTGAAAATCTGGACTGAAATGTATGTAGTAAATATTAACTGATCATATGTAATTAAGCAGATAGTATCAGTCCACTCATTAGCACCTCATAAAAAATAATGCACTATACAAGTTTGAGCTGTTATTATTTTAAAAATAATTTGAGTAAACAGGCAAAAACAGGAAAGTTGGTAGCAATCACTATATCCAGGATCTAGTCATTTTACTTTTTTGCCTTCAGTTCATAACCTCATTAGAGAAGTCTTTGTTTTGTAGAAATACGCTATTTTTCATGCATCACTTCTTCAGTTTTTACACACAACTATCATAAATTTTATTAAAAGACTATTGAAATGCTATACTTACATCAATTTTCCTTCTACACATATAGCAGTATTGTCATTGATAGCCTTAATCATCCATTCCTGTAGCCGGACTACCTGATCAAGCATAAAACAAGGAATATATTTTCTGTATTACTTGCAGCATAGCATTAACTTACTTAAAATTAACTTACATTGAAAGAAAAAACTTATCCAAATAATCAAGTAATCAGAATAATTCCTTAGTGCCCATCTATATAAGAACCACATTCTATTTTAAATAGCAATAGGAAAAAATCTTGGATATAATGAAACAGAAAAGACAAAGGGAAAGACTGAATTCAGGTTGCACTGCATAGTTTGTTCTACAATCCATTATACTTCAAATATTCTTACATCAAATCTCAACCAATGGAAAAAAATCATGTAAAATCCCAAGGAATACACTAAAAAACCAAGTCTTGCAAAAACTCCAATAATATGGAGCAAAAAAAGAGTCAGCTGTGTTTTGTCACTAAAAAAATTGGAGCATTTTTTTGGTAAAGTTCATTTAGAGTTGCTTTTCAACTTTCTGACCTGGGCCAGTTCACTCTTCCTTAGGCAACCTGGTGACCCCTTGCTCCCAGGAGGTTACCATATTGATGCTGAACTTGGTGTGGACACCTAACAGGGACAGTGCACTACAGCCCAAAATTCCTGGGTTCATGCAATCCTACCACCTCAGCCTCCCTGGGATTACAGGCACAGGCCATCACTCCTTGCTTCGTTTTCTTTTCTTTTTTTTTTTTTTTTTGAGTTGGAGTCTCACTCTGCCACCCAGACTGGAGTGCAGTGGCCGCTCCTGGCCACCGCAGCCTCGACCTGCTGGGCTCTGGCGATCCTTCCGCCTCAGCCTTCTGAGTAGCTGGAACTACAGGCGTGCGCTCCCACGCCCGGCTAATTTTTGATTTATTGTAGAGATGAGGTCTTGCCAAGTTGCCCAGGCGGGTCTCGAACCACGGGCTCAGGCAATCCACTCGCCTCAGCCTCCCAAGGCGCGGGATTACAGGCTGAGCCACCGAACCCGGCTTCATTTTCTATAAACTGTAAAATAGATGACTGCTAGAATTCTACATCTAATAGCATTCTATTCCAAATCAGATAATGTTATTTCAGTACTAGTAAAATCCCATTATAATGGAAAAATTTCTATGAACGTATATGCAAAGACATTATTGTTTATAATTAATAAAATTTAAGATTGAACTATTTCTGATAAGAAAAAAGCCAAAATGTATAGAATAACTAATTTGAGTGGCCATTTACCTTATATATAAAATTACACTTTTTCATATAAAGACAAATTTCTCTACTGGCAATTTTATACTGAGTCAGAAAAATACATTAAATGGGAGGGTCTTTGTCATTAGATTCACTTAAAAAATTATAGGTAGGTCTGGGCATGGTAACCATGTGCCTGTAGTCTCAGCTACTCAAGAGACTGAGACAGGATGACTGCTTAAGCCCGAGGGGTTGAAGCTGCTGTGAGCTATGATCATGCCACTGCACTCCAGCCTGGGTAACAGAGAGAGACACTATCTCTAAAAACAAAACAAAACAAAACAACCAAAAAGGTACAAAACAATGAACAAAAAAAGTATAGATAAGACTTGGTTAACAACAGTAAATATTACTCCTTTTTTTCCTTCTTCTACATTTGGAACACCTAAGACATATCAAAGCACTAGGCCACACTGTAGCTACAGTAAATAATAATAAAACACGAAAATGAAGCTACTGTTAAAAACGAGAGACCACAGCTTCAAATGCTATCTAGGAAAAAAAACAAAAGAGTATAAGAGCTCAAGTTCTTGAAGAATAAAGGCAAACACAGAAACTAATATCTGCCATAACCGTTTTGTTACCTTATTTACCTTACTTTTTTTAGCACCATTTGTAAAATCTTGAAGTATACTTGGAGGAGGAACCTTGGAAACATTTTTTTTCGACCTCTGAGGTATTTCTACATGAAGTCTTGGAGTTGCAAGTACAATTTTACATTTGTCTGTATCTCTCCTAAAACCTGGAAGACCAGTCTCTCTGAGTACTGTTTTTTCATTTCCGTCCATAATTTCCTTTGGTGAAGTCCCTTCTGTTGTCATCTCGCTATCAGAAACCATTAATTGACTGCCATTTGTAACAGAAACACAATTAGTATTGAGCGTCTCAATATTTGTATTTTGAAAGTTTTCATTGGCAGAATCAATGCCTTCTAAAATAAACGTGTCCTTTTTGGACTTAGTGCTTACAGCTAAATTTTCCTTTGAGTAAAGAATTTGTTTAGCCAACTGATCTCTAGTTAATGCCTTGTTTGAGGCTCCTGCGGCTGAAAAATTTTCTTGTTCTTGGTTCAGAATTGGAAGTTCTGCAAAAAATACAAAATAAAACAAAATGTATATAAAGGATCATATGAAATTAAAAGAGATAAAATCAGGCTAGGAACGCTCCACCCTCCTCCACCTCTTTCTCTAGGTGCCTTTGTTGCTTTTATGATTGAAGGTTTTGTCCACAATCAATGTTTATTGCTCACAAAGGGAAAATAATTACCGAGAACATCTAACATATTGAAGCAACAAAACAGAAAAAGAGTTTACCATAAGTTAAATTGTGCTGTGGTGCTTTCTCTTCCTGATGGCATTGACTCTTCTGTTTGACTGGAAGGAAAATATTATTTGATGATTCTAAAGTAACTTCTTTGACTGAGGTTGTGGTTAAAAAAAAAAAAAGAAGTTGAACTGTATTAGTCACTGACAAGAAAAAGTATCTTTTTAAATTCTTGAAAAAAAGATGCAGATTCAGTAATTATGAGACCCATATAGTTTATTTTTGCAATTTATAACAGCTGCATAAATTTTTCTCTTTATTATCTTCTCATACCTTTACCCTGTTCTCTATACTATGCTGAGGAAGATTTTCTTTTTAACTTCTCCAAGATACAACTTGTCAGCTCTAGACAAAAATAAATTACTAGACTTAGAAGTCTGGAGATCTGAAATAAAATCTGGTGCTGCCACAAATCAAATATGCATGTGTTAAGATTATATATAAAGTGACACCCAGTCTTGAAAATTCTGATTCCAATTGCTGCAAATTTCTAAAACATGAAAGAATAGTTGAAGAGTATAATTTATTCTTTAAAAATCAAAATATTGAGACCCAATAGTAGACTAAACTGTAATCTGCATCCTTTTGACATCTTTTTAGTAGGCATTCAAATGCACAAAGGTAGTAGGTTTATCAATTAGACAAATAACAACTGGTAGTATAGATTACATTTTATTCTGCTTTACAAACTAGATCTTTTTATTTTTTATTTTTGAGTTGGAGTCTCACTCTGTCGCCCAGACTGGAGTGGGGTGGCCGCTCCCGGCCACCACAGCCTTGACCTGCTGGGCTCCGGGGATCCTTCCGCCTCAGCCTTCTAAGGAGCTGGAACTACAGGCGCGCGCTACCACGCCCGGCTAATTTTTTGATTTATTGTAGAGATGAGGTCTCACCAAGTTGCCCAGGCGGGTCTTGAACCCGCGGGCTCAGGCAATCCACTCACCTCGGCCTCCCAAAGCGCAGGATAACAGGCTGAGCCACCGAGCCCAGCCTGAGACAAGTTCTTGCTATGTTGCCTAGGCTGGCCTTAGACTCCTGGGTTCAAGCGATTCTTCTGCTTTGGCCTCCCAAAGTGCTGGGATTACAGGCATGAGCCACTGCACCTAGTCCAATTTCAGTTTTTTTCCTTCCTACCGGATTATTCTCAATAATACACAAAAATGCTGTCATTTCACCAATTATTAAAGACAACAATAAAACCTTTAATCATACTTGCCATGATTTCTTTGCTCCCCTCAAAAAGAGGTGTCTGTGTTCACCATTGCCAATTTCTCTACTCATAATCTGTCTTGAACCCTTTAGAATCATGTTTTTGCTCCTACCAGTCCACCAAAACTATCCTTAAAGTCACCAAGGACCTTCACACTGCAAAATCCAATGGTCAAATCTCAGCTTACTTGACTGATTAGCGGTATTAGACAGAGCTGATGACTCCCTCTTTAAGATACTTTATTCTCTTGGCTTCCATAGTATCACTCTCTAGGTTTTCAGTCTTGCCCATCTTCTCCTTAGTGGGCTTTCTACACTTCATTCTAACTTTCAAACGTTGGAGTGCCCCCAGAACTAAGCCCTTGAAGTTTTTTCTTCACTTACTCCTTGACAATCTCATCTAACCTCATAGCTTTAAATACCACTTAGATGCTAATAATTCCCAAATGTATTTTTGTCACCTAATTTACCTAAATTCCAACAAATTTTTCCAACAGCCCAATTAATACCTACACTTAGATTGTTAATAGACATATATAAAATAACATGACAAAAACCTTAATTAACAAGCCCCACTCCATTCCTCCTTCCGTTAGTCCTATTTCAGTTAAATCATCCTTCCAGTTCTTCAGGCCAAAAACAGTAAAGCAAAACAAAACCAAAAAAACCACCCTAGAGTTATTCTTTTTGTTTGTTTGTTTGTTTTGTTTGTTTGTTTGTTTTGAGTTGGTGTCTCACTAAGACTGGAGTGCAGTGGCTGCTCCCGGCCACCGCAGCCTCGACCCGCTGGGCTCCGGCGATCCTTCCGCCTCAGCCTTCCGAGGAGCCGGAACTACAGGCGCGCGCTACCACGCCGGCTAATTTTTTTTTTTTTGGTTTATTGTAGAGATGTTTCGCCTGCCCGCGGGCTCAGGCTATCCACTCACCTCAGCCTCCCAAGGGGCGGGATTACAGGCTGAGCCACCGAGCCCGGCTTAGAGTTATTCTTTATATCTCTTTTTTCTCTTATATTCCACACCCAATCTATGAGTAAATCTTACTGGCTTTACCTTTAAAATATACCCAGAGTCTAACCACTTCTTATCTTCACTACTACCTCCTGAACCAAGCCAATGTGGACTGTCACCTGGATTACTGTTGTATTGTTTCAAAACAGCCAGAATATTTTTAAAACATATGTCAGATCTTGTCTTTTCTCTGCTCAAAACCCTTCAGTGGCCCCTTATTTTTCTCACAGTAAAGCCAAAACTCTTACATTTATCTATAAGGCCTTTACGTTATCTGGCCCGTTCTTATTTATCCCCTCTTCAGCTCTGTCTACTCACTCCATGACACACTAACCTCATAACTAGTCCTAGAAGTTATCTGGCATGCTACTTCAGGGTATTTGAAATAGCTGTTACCTGTCTGGAACATCCTTTCGCACTCCCCAAGATATCTGCACCTATCACTTCCCTCAATTTTGGGGTCTCAAATGCCATCTTCTCATTGAAGCTTGCCCTGACCACCCCACTGAAAATTACAACCCCCCTCATCATCCTCTGCTTTTTTCTTTTTTCATTTACTGCTTTTCCTTTTAGTGTATCATAAAATTACTTATTTAATAGGTTAATTATGTCTCCCCACCACCTGAATGTGAACTACATGAAGGCAAGGACTTTTGTACACTTTTTTCACTGCTATTAATATATTCTGAGAACCTAAAATCGTCTGACACATTAAACACTTAAGACATTATAGCTTTTTAGCCAACACAGAACAAAACTAACCTTGTAGTGAACTGTTATCTGATTGAAATGATATGTTGTTTTCCTTTTCTTCATCGAGGTAGGTATGCTGCAAGAGTTTTTTCTCAGCTTTGTTAGAAGCGAAGATTTTATTACTTTTCTGTGGTTCCAACAAACTACTGCTTCTTGATGCCTGTTCTTCCTTATCACGCAGTATTTTTTCTTTCATTCTTTGAAATATTTTTCCCGGTGATTCATAGTTTGCCTTATTTTTAAATCCATCCTTGTTGGGCTTTATACAACTGATATCAAGAGAACTGTTAGAGGTGGTGGCCTCTGCTAGCACGGTAGAATGAAATATATCTTTATTGTTAAAAGTTGTGATTTCTAGCAATTGATTCTTTTTATGCTCATTCAATTTTAAAGAAAAGTTTTGATATTTCACCAAATCTTTTACTGGTGTAAGTGTGTCTGAAGGTATGCTGTCAAAAAAAATTGCATCGATGGGCAGATTTCTCCTTTGAGATGTCTCTGAAGACAAATGAGCTCCTGGATGTTTCAAAGGTGTTGCAATCATCTTGATAAGAAAGTAGCAACAAAGTTTGTCTAACAGAAAATTAAATTAAACACAATTGTCAGGACACAGCTTCAGCAGGGACGCAGCAAAACCTGTAGTTCAATGTGAAATCCTTTACCATCTTTTGGTACAGAGAAAGTTTAAAGTTTATTTGTTTCAACAACAACATTACACTAATTAAAATACGTAATGGGTTCATAACGCCAGTGGATGACAACTCATAAACCAAACTAAGATTTTATTTTTGTCTATTTATTTTGTCTCTTTATTGTTATTATTTTTCAATAATTATGGGCAGTTTGACCTTTAATGCAATGTGCACATAATGCAGTCGCAGATGTGCAGCTTGGTCAGTTGCACTGAGTAATACTTGGTAAATAAATAAAATGTTCCAATCCAATCTAAGAAACCTGGAATTTCCTAGTGTAGATTGATTGGACCCCTCCCCACAAGTCTCTGAATCAGTCTCCATCACCTAGGCTGAAGTGCAGTGGTACAATGATCACAACTCACCGCAGCCTCCAACTCCAACTCAAGCGATATTCCCACCTCAGCCTCTAGAGTAGCTGTAACTACAGGCACATGCCAACATGCCAAGCTAATTAAAAAAAAAATTTTTTTTTGTAGAGACGAGGCCTCCCTATGTTACCCAGGCTGGCCTCAAACTCCTGGGTTCAAGTAATCCTCCACCTTGGTCTCCCAAAGTGCTGGGATTATAGGAGTGAGCTACCATGCCCAGTGACAGCGTCCTCTGTCTCTTATAGCTGTATTTACAACAATTCCAACTTGGTTTTGATATTATATAAACATAAAAAGCCTATCTCAGAAAACATTAATGCAATCAGACCAAAAGACATCAAGTATCTTTATCTATATTAACTTCTGTGAGAAATAAATTGGTCAAAAATTCATATACAAAGTACTGTTTATTAACAATTCATGATATAAGAGAAATAAGAAGGAAAATATTTCTGAATAACAGCAGCTAACAAAAAAGGGCATATCTTGGGAATCTGGCCTCATGACAGAAAAATTATTGTAATTCTTTTTTTTTTTTTTTTGAGTTGGAGTCTCACTCTGTCGCCCAGACTAGAGTGCAGTGGCCGCTCCCGGCCACTGCAGCCTAGACCCACTGG
>CAUYQG010242983.1:0-11078 GCA_963574415.1 Tarsius wallacei
CTGCTGGCTCTAACAGAAAACTCTGAGACCAGAACATACACAGCTAAACCTGGGAGTCTACTGTTCCCATTTTCCATAGTTTATGGTCTTTTGCTTTTAAAAAATTTAAGTTTGACTTTGAGTCACATTGAGGAGCCTTAGCGCAGGTCACAGGTTCTCTTGATGTGATTTTAGAAATTTAAAGATATAGGTTTTAGGAAATAGTTTATATAGATTGAAGAAAATTTAGGTAACCATTTTATTGTAGAAGTGTGGTTAGTTTAGTTTGATTTAGGGGGGCCAGTGAAGTTTGAATTAGGTCAGCTGGTATTAGGAGAGTGTAACCATAGCAGCAATTGTTTTAATAGAAACTAGTTTGAATTAACACAGAATAGTAGAAGTTAATACTTCATTAGGGTAGTTCCGGGTTTAGGTATTGAGTGATGTTATTTTAAGTTTATGTAATTGTAAAACAATTAAGAGCACCTAGAAACTGGTTTGGGAAACAATAATCAAACCTAAGAAACAAAAAGACAATTTGTGGTTGTTCTTCCTCATGTTCTTCCTCATGTTTGAAAATACATCTGCTTGAGAGCTGGGGTTGTCCTGTGTGCACGTGGACCTGTTCATGTGAAAGGCACATGCTACCTTTTGTGTCCTGTGATGATGACTTTGCAGAATTTGTGGATAAAAGCCCTTGGTTAACTCACAATAGATGGCTTCTGCTCAACCTTGAACAGGAGTCCACTCCCTTTCTTTCTCCCCCCTAGTCGCCAACGCTGTCTAACCTCCAAGAATCTCTGGCATTGCCGGAGCTGGACTCCCACAAGTACTTATCTGCATTAGTGCATACCAAGGAAAACACTATTTCAATAATGCTTTCTAGACCTACACTGCTCAACTAGAAAGTCTAAAAATATATTCTGAATAAGAGGGAAGTGTTGCAGCAAAGTAAAGACTAGGACAACATAAATGAGGCATTCCTTGCTTTAAAATTTAAGGGAAGCCAAAAGCTCGACAATTAAGATAAATAATATTTTAGAGTAATTTTTTTGAAATCATAGCTGATGAAATACAAATCCATGCAAAACAAAATGTCAAAATTTTAAATTAAGATAGAGAGCCAAAATAAAAATCAGTAATATCAATCTTGTTTTGAATTAATTTTTATTTTTGAAAATTTATTTGATTTAAAGAAAACTTATTAATTAACTTGCTAAACTACTATAACCAATTAGTATTGGAGAGTCAAACTACATCATTTACAACTAAAAATAAAATAAAGATGTATTAACATATTTCATTTTAAAATAAAGCCCAGTGTTCCAGGAAGCTGTCAGTCTCCAGTTTAATAAATTTGCCTTCTACCTTTGATTTTCTCTAAGACCAGTTATTTACCAAGTTATAAGAACACAGCCATCTGCAAATGATCAATATGTTCTCTACAGGGCTGATAACACTATAAAAAGTAGGTAAAAAGGATTGAAAGAAAATGAAAGAGAAAGAAGAAAATAAAATATAGAACACTTTCCTATGTCTACTACTCCATGAAAGAAACTATGATTCTTAACATATTTGTTTACAATTATTTAGTAAATTTACACAGCTAGTGTATCTTTTTTCAATGCAAATATAAAAATGGCTAATTTTCAAGCTTGCTTATCCTTGATTTAATGCAAAGATGCACCAATATTATGTAAGTGATACCAAGGTATTTCAGCAAAAAGATAAATGCTTCAAAGCAAAAGCAGCTCAGTATATTCACTTTGCACAAAAGAAACATGAAAGACATGTTTAAGAGTGTAACCAATCACTGAAAAACCTGCAAATGTAGAAGTGTTTGAGTTATTGTTTCTGTGAGTACCCCTAACATTTTTATTAACTTTCAAATGCATAATATTGACATTTTGAGAAAATTATCATACTTAGAGACAGATTTTGGCTGGGCTCGACGGCTTAGCCTGTAATCCCAGCACTTTGGGAGGCCAACATGAGTGGATTGCCTGAGTTCGAGACATACCTGGGCAACTTGGCGAGACCTCATCTCTACAATAAAAATTGAAAATTAGCTGGGCATGGTAGCACACTCTGTAGTTCCAGCTACTTGGAAGACTGAGGTGGAAAAAAAGAATGGAGAAGTAATTTGCTGCTTTGCAATAGTGACAGTTAAGAAAAAATGATTTACAAAAACAAATACAAACAAAAATAGACAAGATTTACTGAAATTGTATCACTTAAGCCACATCACTGAAGCAAACACTCATTGATGGTCTATAAATTTTGTGTCTGAAACTTGTGAGACCAGTAAGCCTTTGGGATTAATTTCAAATCCTAAGATAAAAAAAATTTTGTAATTATTCATTCATTTTTGCTTTTCAGTGAAACTTTTTTGATGATTTGAGTTATTAAGATAGACCCTCAACCTATAAACCTCAAAATAAAAAGTAGAATCTCCATATTTTTCTCTATTATATAACTTGTGTATTTCTCTAACTTTAAAGAATAAAATGCATCATAAAGAAAACTGCTGTCATGATCAAAATGAAAATTCATAATTTATAAACATAAGAAATTTGAAGTAAAATATTTTTAAATGCCTAAGCTTCTTATCCAACATACATAATCTAATTTAATACCTAAAGACATTTAATGAGTATGAGTAGGCTAATTGATGCATATTAACTCTAAATCTAACATTTTTAGTGCCACTTCTGATGGGATTCACGAAATCCATTATGTGCTTCAATGTATGCAAGAAAGAAACCTCCCAAGTGAACATCACTAACCACAGAGAGAAGAGTACACTCTGCTACATTATGTTGTAAAACCCACATATTTAATAAAACAGAATCCCTCTCCTTTCAACCACTGAATTTTATCATACCATTGGAAATATCTCCTCTTAGAGAAGATTTCTTCATGCTCTTAAGGAAATGAATATTGAAGTGAAGATATCATGTAATATGATATTCAAATAATAAACATCTGATAGAATGAAAATATTAAAAGAGAGCTTTCTATACTGCAATTATAACTGTCGAACAAATCTTATAAGAGAATATTCCTTAGTTGCTTTAGCACGGACTCTCTCTTTAGCTACCTACCATATAAAATTACTGATGACAACATTTTCTCTTTTCTGTATGTTCCCTTTCACTGCATTTTGGTAGTATCTTTCAACAAGATAGAACGAGGCTTTGGATTTATGCATCAAATTAGTAGCTAATAATGGAAGGGTAAAAGTGTTTGCAATATGATAAAGCTGTGTGACTACTGGTGAGAATTTAAACCTAACTGCCAATTTAAGAGTTAGGCCAGTGTAGATATTGTAGCTCCCTATTTAAAGGCAGTGTAAAATGAAAGCCAGTAAAATGAAACAAAACAACAGAAACACAACAAAGCAAAAAAAATGATTGTAATAACAACAGACAAAATTCTGAATGTGTAATGGTTTGAAACAATACACTTCAATGAGGTCATGGCAGTACCATTTAATTAAATTTCACTGTGATCTTGGACTGCCCATATCACTATATAAGTTTGTTTCCTCATCCATGAAAGGAGGAGTTTGGATCAATGGTCTCTAAGTTATCGTCCAGCTCTAATAATCTTCACACTCATCTGACAAATAATAACTTTGGTAGGACCTGTGAGGAGAGCATAATTTTGTTAATTGAGTCTGATTAAATACTTTCCATTATTACTGGAGAGAGTAAGTTGTCAAGGTTCAGCTAATAACATATGTAATAAATAATGAAATAAAAAATAATATTGATGAAGTGGTAGCATAATATAACCAATTCACATATTCAGGTAATGATTCAATTGAATCTGTACAAAAACACACAACCCAGTAGAATTCTAAATAGAATAATAAAATATAAAATTTTCTAGAAATTTCTCCAAGACCAATTATTTAATTTAGGGAGTAGGAAACTGACGTCCAGAAGAGCAAATAACTTTCTGAGGGCATGCAAAGCTAACGGCACAGTCACACTTTATACCCTGGACTTTTGATTTTTTAAAATTATATGCTTTTTTCTACTCTATTGTGATAAATCTAATTTCTTCTAAATAAGAAATATGGGAGATGCTCCTAATTCTGTGTTCTAAATTTCTTAACTAAAAGTTATTGTGTATATTATACCACAAATTGCTCACTAAATATGCATAACTAGAAGTCTTTAAATAATTCTACCATTTAAAATAAACGAATTGAAGCATGTGTTTTCCCCCTGTTCTCTCCTAAAATTACAATGGAAAGATTAATTTTAAGAAATGATAAGCCATAAGGACATATAGGAATAGAAATTTATAAAAATAGAGGTTTGGAACCTAAGGGAAAAAAACAAAGCAGGTATAGGAGAATTAGATGTCTTAGACCTAGAAAACAAAACACTGAATTGCCAAGGAAGAATTCTAGAAGTAAACTAATTAACAAGAAATAATCACAGAAAAATTAAGTAATTAAAAGGTGCATAACTTTCTGAGGTTGGAGTTCAGTCCTTTTTCTTATTTTGCGTAGCTCAGAGAACTTTTCTCCAATCAGGAGAAAGCCAGAATAATCCTCTCTCCAGAGAATGAATTAGATAGATGCAATATTGAGAAACAAATGGCTCTCACTGAGAATGTGAAAATCATATTAAAAAGGAGTAATAAAGGAAATTATTTATATTGAATCATGAGATGCAACAACCTTCCCCTACTTGGTTTTAGCACATTGACTGTGATAAGTCCTCTTAGGACTTATCACTATAGTGGATAAGTCCTTTTTGGGGGAGACCCAAGAAAGAAACCTAAAGATACATAGAGTTGAGTATTTGTCAAGAAAAATACATCAAACTCTAATATCTTACAATGAAGCCCAGCAATCCATAAGCAACAACTATACACAAAAGCTTCCAATCAGCTATTTTAGTGAACATGTATTCTTGTAATGAGAAAAACAAAGACTAAATTAAAGAAAGTTGGGGACTAGTACAAAGCACTTATTAGAAGAAAAAAATAATGATTATTTAATAGCTTCAGACAAATAAGGGAAGAAATTACATCAATGAAATTAAATGGTATAGAAAGCAATATGATATAGAACATCAGATTATAAAAAAGAATTTGTTGAATATCTGATGGCAAAAGCTAATATTTAATAAAAAATCTGAAAATAAAGTTGAATTTTTTTTTTAATTTTTTAATTTTTTAACACAATTTAGTTATCTCTTGCTGTATGCCAGATGCTAGAGATATAGTAAAGATACGAGACAAAAATTCTCTGTAAATTTTTTATTCTAATTGGAAAGACATAATAATGGTAAATAATAAAATAATGTACTAGTAGTGTTAAGGGATAAGGAGGAAATATATAAATAAAAGAAGATGAGAAATGTGAAATTTTGGAATAGGATTGAAGTTGTAGATGAGGTATCCTGAAAAGACCTCATTGTGACTTTTGAGGAAAAGACCTGAGGGAAGTGAAACAACCAGAGATGTTAGTCTGGGGTAAAAGTACTCTGGAAAGAGAGAACAACCAAGTCTCTCAAGGGCAGGTCTAGCCTGTTCCAAGATCAGTACTGTTCTAGAACTGAGAAAACCAAGGAAGAAGAGAGGAATAGAAAATCAAGTCAGAGAAGTTAGGAAAGCAAAGTCATGTAAGAAATTTTTTTTTTTTTAGATTTGGAATCTCAGTCCATCGCCTAGGCTGGAGTGCAGTGGCACACTCACCACCACCCCAGCGATGACCTCCTGGGCTCCAGCAATCCTTCCACCTCAATCTTCCTAGTTGCTGGAACTACAGATGCGCGCTACCAGTCCCGGCTAATTTTTTGATTTATTGTAGAGATGAGTTCGAAAACAGCCAAGGTGCTCAGGCTGTTTTTGAACCTGTGGGCTCAGGCAATCCCCTCACCTCAACCTCCCAAAGTGTTGGGATTACAGGCTTGAGCCACTGCGCCTGACCCACATAAGATCTTATAAGTTAATGTGAGGTGGGCTTTGGGCAGAGAAGTGATCTGAGACTGTCAGAAGTTAGAAATAAAGAGAAAAGTATCTCACAGAACTATACACAATATTGGAAAGCACATGAAGAAAATAAACACTTCTCAGAATATAATTAGAATAGCAACCCAAATAAAATATAATAAATAGTAAAAAGAATATAGGAAAAATTATTCATATAGAAAGGAAGCATAAGAGATCCAACATATACACATCTAGAGTCCTTTCACAAAAAGAAAATCAAACAGAGACTTGCCTAGGTATATAGCTTCTTAGAAAAAAAAAAAAACTTTCAAGAAACTTTTTTTTGCAAAAAAATGTTAATTTTCAAGAAATAAAGAAAAAAGAAAACTTGAATATACATATGAAAGATATACTTTGTACTAGATAAAATTGTTTCAGAATGTTTCATACAGAAAACCATTATTTTTAAAAGTTATGAAATCTAAAGATAATTCTTTTGGTAATCTGACAAAACCTGATAATCTTGTAATTGGATAAAGTAGACTGTCTCAGATTTTTATAGAGTAGCATTCAATACCAACAAAATATTCAAGGAAAGAAAATGAAGGACAGTGATGTCTGTCTTTCAATTACAAAAGCCTCAGACTTTTAAATACATAAGAATTGATTTTGATGAGCTTTTTTCAAGAAAGCCAATAACAAAAAACTTTGGCCAATCAAGAGTTGGCTGCAAAACTATTGCAAAAGGATTGGCAAGGATTTATTTACATATAAAACTAAGTTTAAAAACCAATGCAGCTGTTAGAATTACAGAAAAAAATACAGATATTTTGTGTTACAACAATGCATGTACACAGAATTAACATCTTGGGAAGAAAATAACAAAAATTTATTTGATTTAAAGAAAACTTATTAATCAACTTGTTAAACTACTATAACCAATTAGTATTGGAGAGTCAAATTACATCATTTACAACTAAAAATAAAATAAAGATATATTAACACATTTTACAATATCAAGGAAATCATTACAAAATGTATTACTATGTAATATCAGATGATAGAGGACAGGAAATGAAAAGAGTAGAAGAACAAACTTGATCATTTTAACAATTCTCAGTGTGGAGAAATACTAATGTTAAATGTTGTTTAAAGAAACTAGATGTTTTCACTGAAAGTGACAAACAAAATATTTAAGATTACTGTCACACCTAAATCATCCCAGATCATAACATGAACAAGTCAATGCTGCCTAATGTAATGCTGCTTAATTAGTAAGTCATAAAGCAAACAGAGCATAGTTTCCTAAAAGAGGTATCAGAGCACACTAACACTGTGCTAACAAACTGAGATAACAATTCCACCTGGCCTTGTGTATTTAAGGAGAAATTGGAGCAGCCAGATTCCCAAAAAGATTGCATCCATCCAACAGTGATTGACCTCTCTCTTTTTATCCTGGTATTTCATAAACTATAATCATTTTCAATATACCATAATGTAAAAAGTGTACATTCCAACACAGTTCTATATACACAGATAAAGAATTCTAAGAAGACCATTCTTTATTTATTCTTTCATATAAAATTTTGTGTCTGGCAGTTCAGTTTAAGAAAATTGGAAAAATAATTAGAAACAAACTTTTTTAAAAAACTTATTGAGATTAATAGAAATTTTGAGAAAAAATAATTGGGTAACTGTGGTAGAAATGTCTATAATTAAATAAAATAGAAAAGTTTCTGACTTACTGGGTTGCAGGTAAACTATTATAATGTTTTATGGATTTATTTACAAAGAGAAGTGATGTCAGTCCATGACAGCGAAATTCAAAACAGTAGGTAAGCAAATAAACTCACTGTTTCTGAGATTCACTCAACAAGATATATCATAATATATAAATTTAGTTTAATTATTGCATTTATTTTTTCCTTTGTGAGAGCTGCTTGACAATTGAGCTATCTAAAAAAAGAAATAAAGAAGGACCAACACTTGATCTTCAAGGACCAAATTCTGAATGTTTCTTTTTCATGGATAGTATACTGAGCATTCTACCTAGGACACTTTACTTACTAGACAATTTGACTTTGTAGCCCTCAAACCCTTTTTCAAATGGCTCAAATTATGTTATTACTGTAACCATATGTACTCTAACTCAGAGAGTAATTTTTTAACCCCAGAAGACACCAGCTTAATAATCTCAGAATGTGATAGAGAAAAATGTTCCCCAAGAACCGAGGGAGTCTTTTGTCAAAGTCTGCAAGCTATAAAGGAGTGTACTTGTGATATAAACTATATTTATTGAAGCCTCTGTAAATCAGCTTGACATCTTACAACTTTTTTTTCCAGAAAAGAGTTAAATTTCCAAAACATTTATTATATTTATATTCATTTTCAATAAATGAAAAGTTTATTCACACTCATCTTTTTATGAATATAAAATCAATATGTATATATATTCATAAATTGAGAGACAGAGGCAGCTTATTGTATTTTTCACAATGGCAACATTAAAGTAATGAAAAAACACTAATAGGAGGGCTCACTATTTTTATATCCAATAAATTTCAATTAACTGCTAAATCTATTTTCCTCCCAAAAGTGTATTCATTTTTAAAAACTCTATGTTTACTTTGTGGTCATAAAATTTTAAAATGTATTTGTTGTTGATATGTTAGAAACTATAAAAATAATATCAACTACTATTCTATTTTAGTTTAAAGACTCATATACATATATAATAGGTCACATGACAGAAACATATCTGGAATGGAATATACAGAAGGGCTTATTAATAAAGAGCTAGGTAATGGATAGAAAAGTTAGATGTTTTATGAAGCAGAATTCCAATATTAATTAATAAGTTAATAAGATTAATTAAGTCATGTAACTTAAAGGAAGCATTAAAGTCACAAATGACTACAATCAATGGCACAAAACCACTAGGGTTCTACTCCATAATTCTTCCTCTCTTACAAAACATGGAATGAGACTGCTGCTGTTCTGGAACTTTGATTAAAGGCCCAAAGCTGAGGACAGTGGGTACAGTTTATAGCGAGGCCAAGAATACACACCTTCAAACTAACAAAGGTGATGATGAAACAATTCTCATGACTTTTAATGCATGTCCATCTTCATGATTATAAAACAAGGTGAGAGTTTTTTTAGAGGTCTCTTGATTGGCCCAACTTTGGTCATGTATCACAACTACCTGCAAGTGTGTTGGAGGGAGATAGGTAGAAGAACTGTTAGCGACAGAAACTGGAATGGATGCTGAGCAGAAAGATAACACAGCAACTCTAATAGAAACTTGTGTAAATTCAGAATAGTGCCCAATTGCCTCAGGATGGGCCAGGAACACAACAATCTTTAAACACCTATGAACATGAAGAGGGATGATCTGCTTTTCAGAGTGGGATCAAATCTATATGGAGGGTACCAATAGCGTCAGCTTGAAAAAAACAGAGTAATAGAGTGCAATATTTAAAGCAAGTCACTACATTTATTTTTAAAGACATGTAGCATCAGATTTTTACCGTTCCTCTTGACTAAAGTACTTAATCAAAAGCACTTGTTTGAACAAAAGTAAAACAGTTTCTTTGAAACCAAAATATATATCATCTACATGCAAAATCTTGGATATGACTAAAACAAGCAATTGTTGATGGAACATGTGATACTCTAAGTCTGTGTTTAACTTCTTAGCCTTTGTTTTTTGATAGGTATCAATATAGTTGGAAATTTAGTATAAGTTTCACAAGTATAATTTTGCTTTAGAAGCATCATTTGCCTTGAAACCATAGCAATAAATATAATCATCAAATGATTGTTTTCTTATTTTAAATTACACCAAATCAGACTTATTCTTGGACACAAGTTATTTGATAGGTTATAAAAAAGAAGCATAAATGAGGAAGTGGAGAAGGATAAGAAAGAGAAAAGCCAATACGTTTGATAAATAGTAGGTTACCATTGTGAAAAACTGGAGAAAAAATTGCCTCACAGTTGATCACTGAGGGACAGAGAATGCTGACTCCGGTTGAAGTTAAGGATTTCACTAGTCTAAATCTCAGGTATTTCTGGGTTGCTGTTCTCACAGGCCAAGCAGGCTCCTAGAGCAGAGGCAAAAACCCTGAAGCAGAGGAGCAGATAGATGCAGACAGACACTTGCTGCTTGACAAGGAATGTAGCACATAAGGGGATTGTTCACTGTAGTTTACAGTGAACTCAGAAGTAAATTGAGTAGACATAAAATGAGAATTCACAAATGTTTGCTGCAGTTCACTTCTTAAGTTACCCAAATCTTTTTATGCCCCCAGTTGAGTATACCTAGTTTCAAATATTTCAAGCTACGGGCTAGCTAAAATATCTAAAAAAACTAGAGTGTTAATAAAACAAGCTAGAGTCTTACTGTTGCAAGACAGTAACTGATATTGACCAAATCTCTTCTCTCACTTATACTAGATTTTTTAAAAACCTTTTGTTTATACTTCTACTTATCTAAGTTATTTGCTCAGTGGCATGACTCAGGTTTAATCTCTGAGAAATATGGTCCCCTAGTTAAATTGGATTGCTGCAATTGCATCATGCTTACTTGTTTTTACTGATTATGGAAATAACACATGGAGGCACCAAAGTAATCCCCAGTCTCCCGACACACTGTGCCCTTTCTGTAATATCTATTAGCAACTGTAGATCCCCAGGTACTCGTTATTATCAGTGTTGATAACATCCAACAGTATAATAACTTCTTTCTTTCCCTGTTGCTCTATTAAAACAAGGTCTATTAACATAAGTTTTTGCACTATTGGGGGTACAGCACTTTTCAAAGGTCATTGGTTCAATGAACATTGTATCCCATATTAAAAATACATTTGGGCCTCTGCCTAAGACTATAAACCCTATATTATTTCATTCCTTGGTTGAATTTTCAAAGACAATCCCAGTGTTCTCTCAGGCAGCAGCTTCCAGATGATGTGATAAGACCAAAAGATCATGTGTCCATGTGTCAATTGTCACACACATTTCTTTTATTATATAACTGATTCTCAGGTGAATGTTATAGTGGATCACATGGTCTTAGGGGCCCTCTCCTGATTCCTTTGAGGGACACTGAGTCATCTACTCTGTTGTGATATGTGATATTCCAT
>CAUYQG010242984.1:0-14645 GCA_963574415.1 Tarsius wallacei
TTTTGAGTTGGAGTCTCACTCTGTCGCCCAGACTGGAGTGCAGTGGCATGCTCCCGGCCACCGCAGCCTCGACCTGCTGGGCTCCGGCGATCCTTCCGCCTCAGTCTTTCGAGTAGCTGGAACTACAGGCGCGCGCTACCACGCCCGGCTCATTTTTGATTTATTGTAGAGATGAGGTCTCGCCAAGTTGCCCGGGCGGGTCTCGAACCCGCGGGCTCAGGCAATCCACTCACCTCAGCCTCCCAAGGCGCGGGATTACAGGCTGAGTCACCGAGCCCGGCTATTGCTGCAGGTTTTAAAGAAGAAGAATTTTTACTGTATTTTTTCAGGGTTTGTCCTTAGAATCTTGGAAGATGGAGGGTCCACACTTGGTGCCTCATGTGACACTTGCTCTGCAGGACTGTGAGGGTCTGGAATTGTTCCATTCTGGAGGTTTCTCTTTCTTGGTGAAGACTCAGACCAGAACCGTGGACTCCATGCCCCTGGGGACAGCAACTGGGGCATAGCCTCCCCATACCGAAGGGCCAAAGCAGGCTGGGGGCAGCCGAGTGGCTTCTCTAATAAGGAGACAATGCAGTCTTTGCTCTCCAGGAATGAAAATGGCAGGAAAATGTGAAATACCTTTTTCCCACGGTCTCCAGGGGCCCGCTGGTGCTCCTGGCTGTAGGACCCCAGGCAGCTGTGCAAATCTACATAGCAGGACTTGCTAGGCAGTATGACACCCTATGCCGAATGTATCCACGCAGTGGAAAATTGTTCTGTTAAATGTTCTGCAATGAGACAATGATGATAGCATAACCTTGTCAATACACTAAAAACCTTCTTTGTGCTGGGTACATTCCAATTCTTCTCTTCTAGCTATCTTGAGGCATACAATAAATTATTAACTGTAATGTCCCCACTGTACTATCAAGCACTAGAGCATATGCCTTCTAAGTGTCTATTTGCACCCATTCACCAAGCTTTCTTTCTCTGTCTCACCCCTTTCCCAGTCTCTGGTATCCACTTCTCCGCTTTCCACCTCCAAGAGATCCGCTCACTCTGTTAGCTCCCACATATAAATGAGAACATTTAGTGTTTGTCTTTCTGTGCCTGGCTTCCAAATGGCTTTTCAAAGGTTGGCATACATTAGGGCTTACTCTTTGTGCTGTGAAGTTCTATGGGTTTTGACAAGTGCGTGGTGTCTTGTATTCACCACTGCAGTATTATACAGAATAGCTTCACCACCCTAAGCAATCCCCTGTTCTTCATCTAACCGTCTTCCTCGATGACCACTGGTGTGTTTACTGTCTCTATTTTTGCCTTTTCCAAAGTGGCATGCAAATGAAATCACATAATGCGTTGGCCGTTCACACTGGCATGTTTACTTAGCAATATTCATTTTAGATTCATCTCTGTCTGTGTGACTTGATAAGCCCATTTAAAAAAAAATGAGATGTGTGCAGTTTACTATAAAAGTGTACAATTTAGTAGTTTTTAGTATATTGACAGGGTTATACTGCCAATATCACTATCTTGTTATAGTACTGAGTAATATTCCATTGCATGGATATACGACGGTTTGTTTATGCATTCACTTATTGAAGGACATTGTTATTGCTTTCAGTAATTGACAATTATAGAAAAGCTGCTCGACGTATTCTTCTGCAGGTTTCATGTAAACATACATGTTTAGATGAGCTGAGTAAATACCAAGGAGCGCAATTGCTGGATCATATGATAAGACTGTTCAGCTTGGTAGGAAGCTGCTGATCTTCCAGAGCGAATGTGCCACATGGTGTTCCTTCCAGCAGTTTGAGTTACTGTTGTTTCCATTCTTGCCAGTGTTGGTACTGTCAGGTTTTTGATTTTCAAACATTTTACTAGGTGTATAGGAATATCTCTTGCTTATTTCAATTTCCAAATGAAAAATGATGTGGAGCATCTTTTCATATGCTTGCTTCCTATTTGCATGTCTTCTTGGGTGAGGTATCTGTCCAGATCCTTTGCTCATTTTTAAAATTTATTTTATTTGTTGTTGAGTTTGAAGAGTTCTGTTCTTTGTATATTTTAGATACAAGTACTTTGTCAGATAAGTGTTTTGTAAATATTTTCTTCCTGTTTTTGTCTTTTTTTCTTAATGATGTCTTTTTCACAGCAGAAGTTTTATATATTAATAAAGGTTTACATTTTAATAAAGTCTAGTTAACCTTTTCTTTTTCTTCTGTATAGAAGACATAATTTTTGGTGTTATATCTAAAAATTCATCACCAAATCAAAGTTCATGTACATTTTTCTTGTGTTTGCTTCTAGAAGTTTTATAATTTTGCATTTTACATCTAGAGTTAATTTTCATGTGCGGTATAAGGTCTGTGTCTAGGTTTGTTGAGAATTGCCTTTGCTTCTTTGTCAAAAATCAGTTGACCATCTTTGAGTAGAATTATTTCTGGTGTGTCTATTCTGTTCCACTAATCTATGTGTCTATTCTCTTGCCAAATACCACATGTCTTGATTACTATAGCATTCTGGTAGGGTAATGTGAGTCTTCCAACTCTGTCTTTGCCTTTAATACTCTGTTGACTATTCCATGTCTTTTGTCTTTCTATTTCTTAATATCTGCAAAATGTCTTGATGAAACTTTGATTGGGATTGTTTTGGATCTATAGATCAATTTGAGGAGAATTATCATTTTTGTAAATGTTGACTATTTCAATGTAAAGTCAGAGTATCTTTTCATCTATTTATATCTTTGATTTCTTTCATTATTGTTTATGGTTTTTAAGATACAGATGCTGTTAGATTTATACTTAAGTATCTTATTTTTTGAGAAGCTATGAGTTTTTATATTCAATTTCCAATTGTCCTCTGCTGCTATATGTGCATATATATGTATATGTATATCTGTATATATATATATATAAAATATATATATATATAATATATATATGAAATATATGAACTTCTGTATAATGGTCTTGTGTTTTGTGACCTTGCTATTCTTGCTTATTATTTTCTTGTATTCTTTGAGATTATCTACATATAGATGCATGCCATCTGTGAATAAAGGCAGTTTCATTTCTGCATTTAAAAGCTATGTCTTTTATTTCTTTTTCTTGTCTTATTGCACTATCTAGAATTTCAGCTGTAGTGTTGAATAGATATAGTGAGAGTACATCCTTGATTTGTTTTTTCTCATCTTAGGAGGCAAGTATCCAGACCCTTAACATTAAGAATTATGTTAACTGTGGGGCTTTCTTGGGTAGATGTGTTTTATTAAGTTAAGTTAGATGAGATTCCCTCTATTCCTAGTTTGCTAAGAGTTTTTATCTTAAGTGTTTTGAATTTTGTCAATTTTTTTCTACATCGATTGTTATGATCATATGAGCTAACTTTACTTTCTACCATAAAATGTTATCTGTCATCTAACATTGAAGTAGTGGCAGCTCTGAATTCCTTCAACAGTCTATCACCAAGTAGACTTTTCTAAAAGGCTTGGTACTCAAGCTAATTTAGTTTGGATGCTTGTGTTCTGTTGAGGCTAGCTTCACACTAATGCTATATCTTTGTTGCCAGCAGGAGTTTTTCCAGTGAGCCAAATATACCTCAGTGCCTCAGTTACATTCTCTATGTACTTGTACTAGTGAATCTCAGATGATTTAATTATATTTGGTAATTTATGTTACTGGTGTTACATAGCTTTACATCCATGGTGCTACACAATTATGGAAGTTAATATATATGATGCTATGCTGCTTTGGGAAACTGCCATCCATCTACATGTGTGATGCCTCCCCTTATTTTTTTATTAATTAAATAAACTTTATTTCACACAAATGGCAAAGAATAAACAAAACAGCTTTGCCAGTATATTACACCTCTTCTTACTTTTCTTACTATTTCTCATGTTGTTTTTTTTTTTTGTCCCCTGCAAACAACATCTGTTCACTATATTTTTGGTGTTTTTCACAAGTAGAAATGAATAATTCAGTTTGACAGTACAGTAGTCAAATGACACCTTTAGGCAGTATTTACATCCAGTAAATAATTCTTTTCGCAAGGTAGATTGTGGTGACAGACCAGCAACTCCAAGGTCTAGAAATGACTTACGGGTTTCCGATCAGACTAGCTCCTGAGGCTAATTTTGACACATGGAAGGGTAAGAGTCGATCAGCTCTGTAGCCCTGGCTTTAGTTTTCAGGGAATTTGAACAATGATCTGATTGTTTCTTGAAATATGCACTTGTTGGTGACAACCACATGTTTATTTGTTTTTCTTTTTAATCCATGAGAACATTAGGAAAAAATATATACTATAGCGTTTCCCAGAAGGGAGATATTTAAAAAATATTACTAGAGTTTAAACATGTGGAAAGTTCTGTAAGGAACTAAATTCAAGTGGTATCAAGACACATCAAACAGTAATTCAGTTCCCTTCATTCTTCTGCAATCTTTTCTATTATATCATTCTTATTACAGAATATAGAACTAATTGTAATCAATGAATATTGATTGGTGGCTCGTTCTGTATTTTCCTTTAAAAGCATAATTTTAAGAACACATCTCTATAAGTGTTTGTGTAATCGAAAAGTGAATTTAACAGTTTTAATATAACATTGAGTGAGAAGTCTGAGTAGTGAGTGCAATACATTTATTCTAGTTTCAAATTAAGTGAGCTTCAATTTTTCTGGTATAACTTACGTTTCTGGAAATAATAAAATCAGCTTCCAGAGGAGGTTAAGGAGATAGAATATTACTGGGGACCAAGGAATTTAGTAGTCTTCATCTGTATTTCTCGGGTTTTTGAATTTCATGAACACATAAGATTAAAAATAAAAGAAGGTTGATATAGATTTATCAAATTTTTAAATCTGTTCAACTACAAACAGTAAGCACACACTCAAAACACAAAATGTGATCCATTATCACTATCTTAAAAAAAGCAAACCACATTGAAAGATCTTTGTTCGTATTTTACTCAGACCCATGGAAACTTAGTCACAGTGGCTGTAACACCTCAGAATCAGCATTCTTAACTTTTCTAGTAGCTTCTGTAAATGCAGGGAGAATAAAACCACAGTGTGTTAGGAGGCTGCACTGTAGCACATGCTCTGGGGTGTGTTTGAGTATCTGTGTGTGGTGTGTATGGTATGTGTATTTGTGCATAGAATGTAGAGTGTGTGTGAGTGTGTATGGCATGTGTGTGGGTGTACAGTGTATCTTTGTGTATACAGTGTTTAGTGTGCATAGTGTGTGTGTGCAGAGTACAGCATGTGTGAATGTGTATAGAGTGTGCCTGTATGTGCAGAGTGTATCTTTGCATATATAGTGTGTGTGCTATGTGAATGTGTGAATGTGTGTTTTTTGTGTGTAAGTGTGTAGAGTGTGTGTCTCTGTGTAGCATGTATGGTGTATGTGTGAATGTGTGTTTGTATGTGAGAGTATGGAATTGTGTGTCTCTATGTACACTGTGTATGTCTTTGTCTATATGTATGTGTACTGTGTATAGAATGTTTTTGTATGTGTGAGCATGTATAGTGTGTGTAGTGCATATATAGTGTGTGTTTCTCTGTGTGTGTTGTGTGTGGTGTGTGTGTTTCTGTGTGTCTGAGTGTATATAGTATACATATAATGTGTATCTCTATATGAGTATGTATAGCGTGTGCCTCTGTGTGTGTGTGTAGTGAGTATGGTCTATATAGTGTATGTGTCTATGTGTATGTGTGATTGTGCATAGTAGATGTATGTGCCTTTGTATGTGTGCAAATGTAGAGTGTGTGTGTGTGTGTATAGTGGGTGTGTGTGTCTGCATGTGACTTTGTATAGTAGGTGTGTGCATCTTTGTGTGTAGTGTGTGTAGTTGTAGAGTATGTGAGTGTATGAGTGTGGTAGTGGGTGTGCATGCCTACGTGTGAGTGTGTATAGGGGTAGAATGTGTATGTGATTGTGTGAGTGTGCGTATGGGTGTGTGTGGTGGTTGTGTGTGCTTGCATGTGAGTGTGTGAGTGTGTACGGCATGTGCAGCCCTCTCAGGATTCCTACTTGACCAGAGGGACACCAGTTTCTGAGAGGTTTCGTGCCTGCCCTCGTCCATCTGGCCCCAAGTCTTTTATTCTCCGCCTTCCACCTTCCGGACTCCAGGTGGGCCCTGGGATCTGAGTATGGCAGTGGGTCCACAGTGTCCCAGGGCCCAGGATGAGGGAATGGCAAAACACACCAAACATCAAGCCACACAGTATCGGGAAATGTATTCAACACCAGTGGAAACTGTGGTGTCAGTGTTTGAGTTGGAAATACAGCTCTCAGGCTTCAGGGAGGAAAGGTACATTTGTGAGACATTTTTGTCAGGAGGTGCAGGGGAGGACACAGGCAGGTACAGAGACTTAGATGAGAAGTCCTGGCAGAAGAGACTCCCAGGCATGCATCAGACACTGTCCACCGTCCCCCACTCTCTGGAGCCATGTGTGTCCCCATGGGTTTCCCCTGGGTTCTAAGTTCCCTGAGAGTGGTGGCCTCTGAATGCCCCCACAGTCTAGCATGACATTGGCACCAGGGCTATAAGAGGAATTGTTTGAGGCCATGGGTAAATGTCCTCTGGGGACAGGTCAGGAGCACCCATAATGGGTGTGTTAGGTGAAGGAGAGCCTTGTGTCCTCTCTCAGGGTGGGAGGAAGCGATCCTGACTTCCTGACACCTGCATGAGCATCCCTTCCCCAACACCGAGGGTCCCAAGCACACCTGGCCTCAGGGCATGAGACAGCCTGGGAGCAGGTGCCCTGTGACCCTACAGCTGGCCAGGAGGCCGCAGAGGCCGCGGCATCCCATAAACTCCTGGCCTTCAGAGCCAGCACTGCCCTGGTCACTGGAGCAACTTGCCTGGACTGGGCTGGGGCTTTTAGGGCCGGGGCATAGGAGTGGCGCTGATGTTTACTGGGGCCAGGGATACAAAGAATCAGCATTTGTGTCTGGGGTCAGGGTGTGGTCAGGACCATGGAGAGAATCTGGGGAACACAGAGTGGAATGGGCAGAAGACCTGGCAGAAGGCTGACGCAGGTCTGGGACCTGCGGCAGCTGGACAGGGACACGGGAGGAGATTCTCCTAGGATGTGATGCCAGGAGGATCAGGGCCCACTCAGAGCCCCAGGGAGGATGGCAACACCTGTCCTAGACTCTAGATTTCTGGTCACCTGCCAGGCTGGTTCAGGCTGAGCTCTGTCCCCCCACACTGATGGTGTGTCCACAGGGGATGTCTCCTCCTGGATTCCCCTTGTTTCCACTCACATGTGACCCCCTGGGAGAGCAGTAAATACCACAGGACTTGGTCTCCTGGGGTCAAATCCACATGAGCCGTAATCAACCCATGGGCTCCACCCGGCTGGCACTGACGTGCAGGTTGTCCCAATTCTTAATTTCCTGACATTTATTCACCCAGCTTGACAGCAGTGGGCCCTGAACCAAGAACCTGATGATGCGTTTGGCCCATGAGCTCGTGTCCCTGCTTGGAGAGGCTACTTTAACAGCCATCAGAGCAAGGAGAGAGCGAAGACACCATTAGGCTAAACTTCTCAGCTTCGTTCAACTTACTACCCAAAGGATGGCTGTATGAAATTAATAGGATTACGGATAAATCCTGAAGGGGAAGGATTAGCTCTGAAAATGAAACCCACTGATATCAATTTCCCAACACTTAAAAACTCTGTGCCTCGCTGAGAGGCTCCAGGCACCCTGAGACCCATGGGTGGGGGCGGGGATTTCACCCCACAGCAAGGTTGCTTCTTCACAATCAGTTCCTGGTAAGATGTAGGCCACAACAAAAGACCGTTGGCCTGTTTATGATGTGTTGCTGTTATTTCTCCGCAATACCTGCAGGTAATAACGAGCTCCAGTGTGTGGAGGCTCATGGTTGCGCTCTGCTCATAGGAATTAGAATATTAGGGTTCATGTGTATAAGTCTTTTGGAGAAAACAAATATTTCCTATGCAAGCAATGTGAAAATTTTTACTGTTTTATTTGCATTTTTTGTTCCCTCCCTCCCCTCCTATTCTCCTCTTCCCCTCTCACTCTCCCCATTCCTTCTCCTCTTCTTCTTTCTTCCTCTCCTCCTCCTTCTCTTCTTCCTCCTCCTTTTTCTATGCCTCCTCCTTTCCCCCCCTCATACTCCTCCTCCTCATCTTCTTTCTCTTCTTTCTCCTTTCCTTTTTCTTCTTCTTCTTTCCCTCCCGCCTCCTTTTGCTTTTTCATTCCTAATTCTTTCAACAACTTGCAAGCATTCTTCCCATTTCTGACTGAGACGTGGCAAGACAGTCGGGTCTCCAACTCCAGGTAGACCTCAGGTGACAAAGGTGGTCGCAGTCTCACTCGTGGTAGGCATATCCTCACTTTGGCGTCTT
The DNA here is from genome assembly GCA_963574415.1 of Tarsius wallacei. Classification (NCBI taxonomy): domain Eukaryota; kingdom Metazoa; phylum Chordata; class Mammalia; order Primates; family Tarsiidae; genus Tarsius; species Tarsius wallacei. The sequence continues at coordinate 8,366 of CAUYQG010242984.1, forward strand.
CCTGTCTTCACTCTCAGTAGGCGTGCTCACTCTGCCATCTTCACGCTGTCTTGCTAGGTGTGCTCACTTTGTTGTCTTCGAGTTGGAGAGGTAGACATTGGAAAATGATGCTCCTGTGCTCTGCTGCTAAGGGCTCACTTGTGTTCATGCAGAAGCCTAGAGATACCCATTCATTAGCAATTTTTTACGTTACTTCGTTTCATGGCATGGAAACAATAGCATCCAAAATGTTTGCAGACCACAGCCAAGAGACCCAGTACTCCAGCATCGTTACGTAGTGAGGTTAATCAGAGGGAGACAGGAATCACCATGGACCAAACTCAGGAGAAGAAGGGGACAAATCAGGACATTCAGAGCGCAGCTAGAAATAGAAGGCAAAAACCAGAATTAGCAAAATGACAATTAATAAAACAGAATTAGTAATATAGGCAGAGAGACCTAAGGTAGATGTCTGGGAGCTTCATGAACTTTTCAATTACTTTTTAAGAAAGTTACATGTCCTCGTGTGCAGTTTCCTCTCATAAATGCACCATAATATTAATCAATGATGTGCTTTAAATGACATTCTTATGATCAGTATTGCAAATCTCCATGAACAAAATAAATCTAAGTTACTGGCTGGGCTCGGTGGCTCAGCCTGTAATCCCAGCACTTTGGGAGGCTGAGGTGAGAGGATTGCCTGAGCCTGTGAGTTAGAGACTATCTCAGGCAACTGGTGAGACCTCATCGCTACAACAACAAAAAAATTAGCCTGGCGTGGTAGCGTGCACCTGTAGTTCTGCCTACTTGTAAGGCTGAGGCAGAAGGATCGCTGGAGCCCAGCAGGTCGAAGCTGGGGTGGCCGTGAGTGTGCCATTGCATTCTAGCCTGGGCGACAGAGTGAGACTCCAACTCAAAAAATAAACATAAAAATAAAAAATAAATCAATGTGGCTAGTGTTCACTTATGACGTGGGGCCTCCTAACACCCCATGTAACATGAAAGCACATGCATTGGCTCTGGAGACACAACACACATGCACATGGGTCCTCTGTGTGCCATAGACATATATGACATCCTCATGTGAGTTTTCTTCTCTGCACAGTGCAGTATTGTATTTTTTCTGGGAGCCATAGTCTCACATCACATGTGAAAGGTACTTCTAATCTCCTGTTTATGATGCTGATTAGAAGATTAAAAATTAGTATTACTTTTCCAACTCTGAAATATAAAATACTATGGTCCTATTATACAAAGAAAACAAAAACACAGACATCTTTCTGAATAACCTGTTTTATTTGTACCATTTGAAGTTTTGGGAGAAGATGGCACACTAAACAGAGATCTTACATGAGCATTCATTGAAACATTTATATGTGCAAAAAATCAAATAAAACAAATGTTAATAATACTTTACTGCCAGAGGTAAATAAAATTGGAGCTGTTGCTATAAAATAAGAAAACAATTAGCAGCTCTCTGATGCTATTTCTTAAGGATATACCTCAAGAAAATAAATGATACAAAGCAGAAAAAAAAATCCAAAATATTCCCGAAGAAAACAAAGAATAACTGTCTATAATTTGTGAAAGTCATATATGGGAATATCTGGGCTAGAAAAGACTGCTTGAGATCTTTAAAGGCTAAAGAGTAGTCAGTGGTGAAAGTATAAATCTCTATTTGCGAGAAGGGGTTTGGGGGTTCCTTGTCCTCCAACAATGCGGCTTAATACTTGTTCAGTATCAATTACATCATAAGAGGATGATACAATTATAAAAAATTGTATAAACCTTGAGAAACCTTGTTGATATAAACTATCTATTTTTTAAATAGACAGTCTTCAAGCTTCCACCTGACATTATAACCCTTAAATTTGAATTTACGTCGGATTTAACAAAAAATACAAAGATCAGGCTCTGATAAAATAAGCGTGATGAAACCTGTACTTTAACTTGTTGGTTTACCCTAACTTACTCCAATACATATGTATATGTGTCTCCTAGAGTGCTTATAGTATATTCCATGCCTTTTGGACCTGATGAACTTGATCTTGAGTCATTCATCCTTGTAGTCCACCCCATGCTCACTGCTTACTTGATACTGCACTAGGCCTTATAAAACAGCTTAGAGAATTGACATGGACAATTTCCAGAACAAACTGTATTTAGTTCTCTGAATTTGTTTTCTCTACATGAAAATTCTTGCCCCTACTTTTCTTCAAACCTCTTCTGAGACCCAATTAAGTATCAGTCTCTGAGACAAGCAGCAATGAGTGGCTTGTGCATCTCTGAAGGTGAAGTCAACCCCGCTTTCCTCTCATACCCCACGCCTGCAGCTGGTGTGATCCTGCATCAATTTCCTGGAGGATGATTTGGGAACACATGAAGAAATTTTAAGATGTGCTAAACATCAACCCAGATGTTGTTCTTCTAGAAATGTATCCTCAGAAAAATGACCAGACACATCCATGCATGTTTGCTTTCTAAATACAGAATTAGAAAAGTCTTATTGTAAACATGGTGTTGTTTAAAAGAAGTAAGAATTTAAAAAAACCTACCTAAATAGCACCAAATAGGGGATTTCTGTGAAGAAAGTATCAAGCACCATGGCACAAATACTGTGCAGCCGTTAAAGATGGAGTTGATGTGTCTTTATTGACATGCAAAGATGTGCAAAATACAATGCTGAGTGAAACTGTCAGGTATTGAGCAGCAGGGTGAGATATCCGTTCTCTGAGTGTAGTATGTTTGGTGTAGAAATCTGCATGTGTAGAATCTATCTATATCTACTACCCATTCCATGCAGAGAGAACCCTCTGGATAGGATGAAATCTATATGTGTAAAATCTACCTATATTGCCTATGCATTTCATGCAGATAGGAGAACCATATATAATGAAACGCTCAAGATGCTGACAGCATACATGCCTGGTGGTGCATACAAATTCTTTATACTTTTCTGTGTTTTCAGTGTTTCCCTGTACATTTGCAAATGTAACAACAAGATCAGTTCATTTAAAATCTTTTGCTTTTGTTCAGGTGCATGAGGGGAAGGCCTTGTCATATCTGCCGTTTTCTGCCTCAGTGTTCACTGAGATGCCTTCGCAGGACAAGGCTTCATTCCAAGGGCTGGATACTGATGTGGAGGCCCAGAGAGATGATTCCAGAGCACTCATGATGGACATCCTTTCCGTCCACATCTGTGGCTGGTGCAACAGGAAGATGAGAGAGGAGCACATCCCCAAAACTTAGCGTTTTTGGTGTTCCCAGAGAGAACCGACAGTGAAAATGAAGGGGTAGATGTGGCATTGGGGCACGCTTGTCAGGACACAAGGTTTCATAAATTTGCATCACCTGGTTTTAACTTGGCATGGCATGGTGTCTTGATAGACATTACAGTGCATTGTGGAAGGACAAACCTCCATGTGCTCATGTTCAGAGAGCAATGCGGCCACATGTACAAAGAGATGCTTCCAAGGGGCAGTTGCCACATATGGAAGACATATCCCACCCTGGAAAGGTACCCAGTTTCCACATGAGGATGTGGACAGCTAGGTGTTCACCTGCTTCCTACTCTCCATGCTAATCCATAGGTATCAGTTTTCTGTGGCATCCACGAGCTCAGCTTTGCAGGGCACATCTGGATGCCAAGGGACCAAGAAGGGGAGGAGCTTAGCCATGTCTACTACGCAATGTTCTAAAGCCAAAAGGAGGCAACAGCTGTTGAAACACAAAGCTCGTTTCCATCGTATACTCTGAAGGTTCAAATCATTTCTCTCTCCAGCCCCATTTTGTAGGAATAAGAAGCTTTGCTGCTAAAGAGAGAAAAAGGAAAGATGTTGAAAAAGAGGTAGTTTGCTACCAAGGCTTCAAACTTTCCCCCAAGTTTGAGGTGAATTGCCAACCCTTTTGCTGTACTGTGTCTCCCTAACCCCTCATTTAATATTGCAAAACTCCCCAGCAAAACCAGCCCTTGTCTGGCTCTGCAGGAGACTGAGGAAGACACTGCCTGTTGCTAGACCATGCCTACCTAGCACACCACTAATAGAGTGTTACCCTGTACAACACCCAGACTTATTTTCCTTGCATTTTTAACTTCTTCAAACTATTCTTTCAATTTACAGTCACTCAAATGAACAATTGTGACCCACAAGTTATCAAAGTTGCAGAGTTTATCAAAATTGGAGAGACTTGCACATGAACAAGCTTGTTTTTGTAAAATCAGACTCAATCCTTGGAAGACTGTTCCCTACTTGTGAGCTTGGAGTCACCCTTGCTAACTCCGTTCAGGTTCTGCTGGGAGTGTGTGGGGCAATCATAGTAGCTCTCAGACCCTGCAGTGAGCCTGGCTGCCAGGATTGCAAGATCATACTAGTGTTTCTAGGAATAAAACTCCTTGAATAATAAAAACAAAAACCAAAAGCAAGACAAAAACAACAGCACTACTTGTCATAATTCTGCGTGGTTCTCCATCTTAGTAAACACCTGCATCTTGGCGTCTGTGATAATTGTGTCATGACCTATGATAACTTGGCTGGCACACTGGCATGTGTATTGAAGTAGAGGTACCAGATGCAAGCTAACCTTTCAGATTTTCCAGATGTCTGGTGTTAAAAGCCAATTTCCAAAGGGGGAAAAAAGATCAACAGTTAACACTATTATTTCAGTGCTCAATGTCAAAATACGACAACAGAAAAGACTCTGAGAGGACACAGTGAGGGGTTTCCATTTGAAAGTTAAGCAGCCTGGTATCCCACACTTCCAGAGAAAAACACCAAAAATTGTGTTTTGCTGCTGTTTTACACTTTTTCTTTTCTTTTTTTTTTTTGAGTTTGAGTTCTCACCTTGTCGCCCAGGCTAGAGTGCAGTGGCACGCTCATGGCCACTGCAGTCTCGACCTGCTGGGCTCAGGTGACCCTTCAGCCTCAGTCTTCCAAGTAGCTGGAACTACAGGCATGCCTGGCTAATATTTTGATTTATTGCAGAGATGAGGTCTCACCAAGATGCCCAGGCTGGTCTTGAACCCGTGGACTCAGGCAATCCTCTCACCTTGGCCTTCCAAAGTGCTGGGATTATAGGCATGAGCCATCGTGCACAGCCTATGTTTTACACTTTTTCAAACTTTCCTTTTCTTGCCTAAACAGTTGACTATGGGAATTCTCAGTAGGAATAAGTTAAAGGGAGCTCAGATCATTGGCTCCACCTGGGAGTGGATTGCCCCAAGCCCCTACGATCCAAGCATCTCTGAGTCCACTATGTTTATAAACTGGGTCCACAGGAAGAATTTCCAGGGCGAGGGACCATAAGAGAGATTGTGGCACTTTCAAACATTATAGAGGTCACCAAACTGACTATAGATATATCTACAATCCTGGGGTCATCCTGCTCTTGGTTAAAGTGAGCACAGGTGTCTTTCCGTCCATCTGCTGGTGGATGAATGACCACCAACAGATAAAATACAGACTGTCAAATATTGCATATGGCATTTTTATACAAAACATTATTCATTGCTTATATAAAATCCAAATTTAGCTGACCATCTTGTATTTTTATGTGCTAAATCTGGCCACTTTAGGCTAAGGATATAGACTTGAACACTGACAGACCTCAGTTCCAATCCTGACTTTACTTCTAGCTTCATAATACCTGTGGAGTCACAGAATGAACTCATTCCTGTTTCTGCATCTGGTAGGGACATTGTGGGTTGGATAATGCCTAGTGCAGGTAAGTTCTGAAGGACTGAGTGACCGCGCCTTCTAACCTCACTAGAATTTTTTTGGCAGGGCAGAGTGGCTCAGGCTTGTGATCTTACCTTGGGAGGCCAAGGTGGGAGGATCAGTTGAGGCCAGGAATTTGATACCAGCCTAGGCAACATAGCAAGACTGTCTCTACAAAAAAAAAAAAAAGTTAGCTGGAAGTGGTGGCACACATCTGTCGTCCCAGTTACTCAGGATGAGGCAGGGGGATTGTTTGAGCCTAGGAAATTGAGGCAGCAGTCAACTATGATCATGCCACTGCACTCTAGCCTGAGTGACAGAGCTAGAACTGACAAAATAAATCAATAAATAAAATAAAACAAAATAGATCTTGCATTGAGTAGCACTACTTTCCCATTGATGCCCTTGCACTAGTGAAGGACTCAGGGGGGCTGAGTGCTGGGATGGCATGTGACACAGGGTGACACTCAGTTCCTACCTCAGGAGGCTTGTGATAGAGGAGAGTCTGTCTTTGGAAACCTTTGAATTCACTCTATTTTCAGAGTGTCTTTCAGGGGATTTCTCTAAAACCTGGGTGTTTAACTGAG
>CAUYQG010242990.1:0-25433 GCA_963574415.1 Tarsius wallacei
GTATTAAAGGCTCCCAAATGTGATCTGAGTTTGAACTGTGTTGAGTTAAAGCCGAAACCGCAGTCTGTGAGAAACGGGAACAATGGACTCCTAAAATAAGCCATGCCTGTCGTACTCTCAGAGCTTTAAGCTTCATCAAAGTCCCTGTTAGTGGAACATGCCAAACAATAAAGGAAGGAAATGGGCCATCAGCTCCTGAACTGTTCCTAGTAGTCTCAGGGCCTGCAGCCCGCCTGGATCCCTAACACTCAGGCAAGCCTCTACACTGGCTCCCAACACAAGACTAATGGGGGCGGGGACAGAGCCACAGGAAGAGCTTGATTTATTTGAATTCATAGATAGGATAAATCCATGACACCAGAAGTCAAAACAAACCAACGTTCACCACAGTTAAAACACATGCAGTTGGTCCTTGAACAGCACAGGTCTGAACTGCATGGGTCCACTCATACATGGAGTTTTTTCAACCAAAGGTAGATGGAAAATACTGTATTTGTGGGACAGAGAGGCTGATTTTCATTCACACAGCTGTGCAGTTTCCACAGGCAGGCTGGGGGAACGGGAATATGTGCAGATTTTGACCTACATGGGCACCTGAAGCCAACCCCTGTACACTGAGGGAGGACTGTCTGTCTAAGTACTGAATTAACTCTAACACTCTTTACTATCTTTTCAAAAGCAGACTTGCTGCCATGGATACCTAACGACAAGGGGTGCTTTTTTAAGTTTCTCGTCTACACAGGAGTCGAGTACTACAGTGAAAGAGCCTCCTGCCTACTGTGCAGAACAGCACTTGCGAGCACACTAAGCGCAGCATGCTACCCAGTGTGATGAGGGAGTATGCCCGCAGACCCAAAAGCCTTTCCTCACCTCCTGTCACCAAGTCGGAATGTTTACCATTCCATAGGTACCACATAGATCTTGAAGCCTCTTCATCTTCCTGAGTGCCCTACTAAAGATTATCTTTTAATTATGTAGCCAACCATTGTAAAGCCCCTGATGTAGGACAGATAACTGTGTTAGGCCCGAAATATTCAGAGCTTAGGAGAACATGATCTTGCAGCTTCAGGGATGTCCTTGGGAAAATGCCTCATTCCTCCATGACACAATATGCCCAGTCCTGCAAGTATCATATCTCTGCAATGTTCTCACGCATCAGAGGAAACAGGAACAATTGGAGACTACTGGAAACATAGTAAAACATGATTCATGAGAGCATATCAGTCAATGGTGCCAATTTTGGAATATGACTCATGGTTGGTTCTATTTGTTCTATGAGAGTACAAAAATCACAAATTTTTGTAAATTTAAAGCAAACAATGTCTAACATGTGGAGCTGAAATGCAAACAAGCAGATGCTATGACAGAGGTATGTACAGTGGGGGCCCCAGAAGAGGATGACCCTTTTGACCTGGGTGGGAGAGCAAGGCCAGGAAAGCCTTCTGCCAGTTCCAGGTGTACAGAGAGGGTGCTGGAGCTGAGTTTTGGAAGATGAGTCAGTTTCATAACAATAATTGTCTGCATGGCCTTTTCCAGAAGTGCTTGTACTTATATCGTATTGTGCACGTCACAACAATGCAGGGATCTAGGGTCTCAAAACAGCGAATTAACACAGCCAAAGACAGGCGGTCAACAAGTCAATCAAGAACCAAGATCTCGGAGGTCCTGGCCCTGGCCTTTCCTCCGTGGGAACAGCCTGAACTGAGCACATAAGCCAGTATCTGCCACCCTCTAGAGGGGATGCCATGAAAGCTGACCATGGCCAAATCTTCCAGAAAATAGGGCCTTTCAGGGGTACTGGACAGAGCTGTGGGTGGGGAGGGGGGATGCCAGGGAAGAATGAGATACGCTGGAGGGGAAGCCCGACTCTACCTTTGCCAAATTCACAATTCTACCAAAGGCTATCAGCTAATCTTGAGAGTAACAGGGGGGATGAAGGGGATGGTAAACTTTGCTTAGGAAAAAAATTACAATAGTAAGCCCAGAAAAAATTATTAATAAGTAACATTTACAAGTTACTAGGCATGTGCCATGTGCTGGACGGTATGCTGAGGGCTTTACATGCATGAGCTCACTTAATCCTCACAACAATCCTATGAGATTTTGATCCCCAGTTTATGAAAGAGTAAACCAAGGCTCAGTTACTTGGTAATATAAATCAACATCTTTAGGTCTCATTCGTATGTTTTTAAATGGCTGTGCCTGGAGTCTGTCACTGGAAAACACAGATGATATAAATACTCTAGAGGAAGAATGTTTCTTTTAAATTTCTTCAAGGTGGCCTGAATGACATTTATTATACAATAATACTTTTGAACTATGTCGAAGTATTGTAAAACAGTTCTGAAGGTTAATGCTAATGAAATTTGACATCTATATCTGTATATCTCTGAATTAGGAAGTGATCTTGTCAGTAATATCACCTTCAGACATGAAAGAAAACAATACTCCAATAAACAAAACAGCAACAAAAATCTCAAAGCGAGGAACATGTGTTCATAGCACAGAAGATGGCTCCTGTCCTGGCACAGTCCGACTCCCAAGGCAACCGTGTCTGCCTTTGGAGGATTTCAAGTGGGATGATGGCATTTCATTCTTATTTTGTTTGGCTTTGCTCCCAAGACTGTAGATTTTACTCTACAATATAGTTATTAATTATAAATGAGAGGGAAATGTGTCTGAAGGTCAATGGGGTAATTAAAAATGGTGCTTTCAGGATGACCCAAGAACAGAAATATATTTCTTTAGTGAGTCATTGCCAAATGAACTATATAAATAACTATGGTCGTCTTTGAAAAATATGTAAGTTTCTGGGGCACTGAGACTATCACCTAAAAATAATCTCAGCTTGTGTTTTCTTCTAATTTATTAATTTTAAATATCAATAAGAGGCATTCAAACAGCCACCTGTAGTATGTATTTAAATGTAATATCCACCTATATGAAAACATTAAGTAGATTTTAAGTGAAATGTAATTACTTATCTTTCATTAGCTCTGTTAAAAGTATACAAATTACCTAAAAGCACATGCAAATGAAATAAATTAAATCAGTATATTTTTTGTTGTAATCCTTAGGGCAATGGGGAGTTCTCAAATATGTAGCTAAAGCGAACCCTGGGAAAGCCCCACACTGGAGTTCCGAGGTTGTTCATTCGCAGAATGGATTAATTTAATCTCCTCCCATCAAGGTAAATTATAGCACTATTCACTTCATATTCACAGAACTGGAATCATAGAAGTCTTTAAACAAGCAGAAAACTTAGTCTGATTTCACTTTTCATATGCAAAAACCAAAGCCCAACACAGTAAGGGTCTTGCCTGAAGTGACAGAGTGAGTTAGCACCAAGCCTCAGACATGGCTCCTCAATTCCTGGTTCCTCTTCCACTTACTCAGAACTTCCTAATGTTCTACACAAGTTCACAATCACCACAACTGCAAAATCTCTTTGTTAGCAAAATGTTAAATTATTAGTTTAGCAACTAAAGTCTGTTACTACTGGCTGGAAAATGAACATGACAACATACATGTAGTTTTCTTTCTCTGCCCTTAGCAATTACAAATAAACAACCCTTGAGCATTTTTATAGCCCACATTGCTGACCAGTTAAGAATTCCTCCTCAAAAAGTCTTTACTATAACTGGAAAAGGAACCCCATTCACTGACAGGAGGGGATAAAATAGATTTACAATACTGTTCCCAAGCCATGCCAACAATCAGGCTGATTAGCATTCAAATCAAGGTAGATTTTTAAAAACTAGAATAGCCCCTCCTACGTTTCTTCTGTGACTTTTACTAGAGTCAATATTAAAGAGAACATTTATTTTTCAGTTTTTGAATCTAATGATTCATAGGAAAACTGTGAAATGCACCTGTGGCTTTATCAGATTTCTGTCTGATTGCATTAGCAACAGTTACAAGATAGAGTTTTCATGGCAGTTGGCAGTTTTCATCTCTCTAGACTAGAGTGGAGAACAAGTGGCCAAATAGGCAAAGCATGAAGAAAAGAGGTCTCAGTAGGGACTCAAGATCTCTCTTGCCGGGGTCTTGAAAAACTGAAAGGATTTTATGTATAGTCGCAAGAGTCAATTTAAAAATGAGAAGGAACTAACATTTTTTGGAGGGAGGGAGGGAGTAGGGGGGCATGTGACAACATACTGGGTACCTGGTCCACCATCGGGGAAGAGGGGGCCAGCTAGAGACTGAAACTTCACCTGCCTGCAACTTACTTATGTAGTAATTCCTCACTGGCACCCCACAACTCTAAAATTTTAAAAAAGAAGTGAGTATACGAGGAGGGACGCTCCCCCAAAAGAAATTATGTTTTGGAGGGCAGGCCCTTTGTAATGCAGACTTCCCTCACTAGGTGAATGTTCTAGGAACCCATCGGCATCAGTGTACCAGCTAGCGTTGTGGTGAGAGGCTGTGTTCCACTTCACCGAATTTTTTTTGGAGATTCTTTCAGCGCATTTGCCCATTTCATGGTGGGTGATTTACATGCGCCCCTGACTACACTGCACTGAGTGTTCAGCAGTTTTTGACCAAAAACGGCATGATGCCTGTGCCCTACCCTCTCTATTCACCTGATCTCACCCCAAGCGACTTTTTTCTGTTTTCCTGGATGAAAAAAGTCTTCAAAGGGAAACATTTTGCTAACGTGGAAGAGGTGAAAGAAAAAAAAAGGCAAAAGCACTAAAAGGTATCAAAATTGGCAAGTTTAAAAACTGTTTTGAGCAGTGGAAAAAGTGTCTTGATAGGTGTCTTGCGTCAAACAAAGAATACCTTGAAGGCGACTGGAGTTTAAACACGTTAGAATAAATAAACAATTTTTTAATAAATAAAATCTGGGTTCTTGGGTCCCCTTTTGTATAAGCAAATTGTAGTATATAAAGGAACGAACTACTGATAACATAACACCACAGATGACTCTAAGATTACCCTGAAAGAATCCACACAAAAGAGTATATACTGTTTGATTTCATTGTTACATAACTTCTGCATTTGTTCTAAAAATTGTAGAATAATCTATAGTTTCCGAAAGAGATACATGTTTGTGGGGGTAGGTGAGGCTGGGAGGCTTGGGAGGTGGCAACAAGGGGTGGGGCTTCCCTGGTGTACCTCCGACTAAGACTTATCTGATTGTTCACTTTAAGTATGTCTATGTATTGCATGTTAAATCACACTGTTAAAGTAAAAAAAGTTGTTTTTATATTACACTTACAAAAGCAATCTAAAAAATGACTTCAATTCATTCCTAGGCCTGGGTTTCCATGGATATCCACATTTTAAAGCAGTCAGCTACACATCACATTTAAACGTTTAGGGTGGACATAAAGTACTGTTTCTTAACAGACATTGGATATACATGAGAATAATGAATCTGTGGCTGCTAGTTTAATGTATTCTGACAGACGTTTCAGGAAAGATGAACGAAATCTCAGCCTGGGTTTTACTTCTTTCCTCCTCTCTCTCCTCCCCTTCCACCCCCTCCCCTCATCGTTCAGCAAGGAAAATGGGTAGAGAATACGAACGTCTTAAATTAAAATGGCTCTATGTGGCTCACACAGACAGCGTAGCCACAATGTCTTTACCCACATGCAAGGTGGTGTCTCATAGAATCTTAGACCCATAAAGGGAGAATTCATTTTACAGATTAAAAATCTCAGGCACAAATGAAGCGAAATGACTTTCCTAGGCCACACAGCTAGAATTTGGTCACACACACACACACACACACACACACACACACACACACACACCACAACTCACTTACTGCTTAATTCTATGAGAAAAGGCAAAGACATGGGGCAGAACATCATTAACTGGTAGCCTCACCAGGAAAGGGCCCAGACCTACTGACTGGCTTTCACAGCACTAACTTCTGACAGTTCACCCGCCTCCCTGTCTGCTCTCAGAAACACAACTGGTATGAGGTTAAAAGAACCAAGAAAGGGGTTCTTAATCTTCTCTGCATAAGAACAATAGCTGTGGAGCTTTAAAAAAGAAACTTGATCCCTACACTCAGAGTAGTTCTCATTGGTTTGAGGTAGGTCACTGGTTTTGGAACTACCTGGAGGGCTTAGTAAAACACATTGTTGGGTCCCTTCCTGGTGGTCTCTGATTTGGGGGTCTGGGGTGGTATCCAGCAATTTGCATTTTCTAACAAGGGCCCAGGTGACATTGATACTGCTGGTCTGTGGACCACACTTTGAGAACCACCCAGGTAGGGCATCAGGTAGTTTTTTAAAGTTCTCCAAGATAATAATGTTCAGCCAGTTGAAAATCACTGGTCTAAAAATCATTCTCAATCTTTTCTGGCATAACCTGGGGAATTAAAAATACCATTACCATCTGATGCCTGAGTCCCTACCCGAGAAATTCCTTTTTCATTGATCTTGGGTGCATCCTGGGCTGTGGGATTGTTTAAAGTAGCATGTTACTTAAAAGAATCATGCCCAGATAATTCTGATGTCCAGCCAAGGCCAAGTGTCATGGAATGCTTTCTTCCTCAGTTCTTGCTACCCTTTACCTTACGTTTCCCCAAGAGAATTGGATACTTTACTACTATAACAAATTAGAAATTCCTTCCTAACTTGCTGTCTGTGAACAATGGCTACTCTCCACTTTGATGTTTATTTATTGAGCACTTAGGATGTAGTGGTGGTGAGTGCTTTACCTCCTTACCAGTTATTTGGTTGTTTTTGTTTTTGATTCCTGGATAGTTATGCTTTAAATCTTTTCTCAAAAAGAGACCTTGTATTTTTTCTTAGAATTGACACTGTCTTCTAACTTGTGGTTAATATGTATCACATGGTATTCTGTTTCTTCTGGTTAGAAGCTCTAGACAAGGGGATGGAGGAAGGGAGAGGAAGAGGGAGGGAGAGGGAGAAACATATAGAAAAAAGTTAAGCAATTCTTCTGATCTACTCAAACACATTACACTTAGTAATAGAATCAATCTCTGAATGTTGGTGAGGGTTCTCCAGAAGTGGACAATACTCAGTATTTCCAAGAGGAAAATCCCAAGAATACCTATGACTTCCTCCTAAGGCAGCTGATTTTCCCTTTGCTATTGATTAATACATTTCTTCCATTTCCAACTTTTTTTTTTTTTTTTTAGTCAGAGTCTCACTCTGTTGCGCAGACTGGAGTGCAGTGGCACGCTCACGGCCACCGCAGCCTTGACCTGCTGTGCTCAGGTGATCCTTCCACCTCAGCCTTCCAAGTAGTGGAACTACAGGTGTGTGCTACCATGTCAAGCTTATTTTTTGATTTATCATAGAGACGAGGTCTCACTAAGTTGCCCAGATTGGTCTTGAACCCCTGAGCTCAGTCAATCCTCTCACCTCAGCCTCCCAAAGTGCTGGGATTACAGACTTGAGCCACTGCACCTGGCCCATCTCCAACTTTTAAAAATATCACTGATTTTTAGTTGGAAAACACCATTTCCAACTTTAAAAAATACCTCAAAGTTACTTACTTTGGAACATATCATAATGCCATTAAGAACAGTGATTTGCATCATTTCAGGTAAAGTGTTTTTAGATATACATATTTTTTATTTTAAAGATGTGGGGTACAATTCAGGAATTGGTACATAAGTGATTATTGTACAGGTAAAGTTTGGTCCTCTGTCTGGCCCCCACTTCGCCTGGTTTGAGATGGGGTACCCTTATTGATGATATGTGCCCCCCTCCCTGGCAGTGTCCCACTACTGCAAATCCCTTTCTTATAGTAATATGATAAATGTTCAGGGTCCACTTATAAGTAAGTGCATGTGTTACTCCGATCTTTGTTTCTGTGATAGATCACTGAGTATTATAAACTCTAAGTCCATCCAAGTTGCTGCAAATTTTGTCCTTTTTATGACTGTGTTATATTCCATCATGTATATGTACCACATTTTTTTTTACCCAGTCCACCTTCTGTGGGTAGCACAGCTGGTTTCATGTTTTTGCTATTGTGAATAATGCTGCAATAAACATGCATGTGCAGGAACTATACCTGAATTCCTTCAGGTATATTCCCAGAAGAGGGATGCAGGATCAAATGGAAGGTTGATTTTTTGATCTTTTAGGAATCGCCACACTGTTTTCCATAGAAGTTGTAATAGTTTACACTCCCACCAACAGTGTAGAAGCAGTCCCTTTCCCCCACATCCTCTCTAGCCTCTGTTTTTTTTTCATTATTGGTAAGGGCCATCCTGTCTGGAATTAGGTGGTATCTTAGTGTGGTTCTGATTTGAATTTCTTTGATGATTAGTGAGGTTGAGCATTTTTTCATGCATCTGTTGGCTGCTTGTATGTCTTCCTCTGAGAAGAATCTATTCATATCTTTTGCCCACTTTTTAAGAGGGTTTTTTTTTTCCTTTCGGCACAGGTTCCTTGTAGATATTTTAAAGTTCCTTGTAGATATTTTAAAGCCTGTATTTGCATATTTGAGCCTGTCAGGCAGTCCCAGCCAGAGCTTCCTCTGGGGCCCTGTAGTGCCCTTCCTGTGGGACACTGTTGTGTGCAGCTGTGTGCTGTACACAACCCTTCTCGTGCCTGAGGACTGCTTAGTTCCGGCAAGATGGCTTGTTTCAAGTGTCATGAGATTAAGAGCCATCAGGAGTGTGTCTTTAACTTTTATATCTGTGGCTTTGCAAAGTGTTTAATAAATGGTGCTTAATAAACGTCTGCTCAATGAATTAATGTATATACATGTGTGTATCAACTTCACATAAGCCCCTGCCCAGGGGGACTGGGGCCAAGCAATCCCAAGGGCCAAGAAAGAGAGGCCATCGCACTATCTTCCTTTGTAACGGAAAGAGCTCTTCAGTACTCCAGTTTCCTTTTTCCTAATTTCTTATGGGTTTTGGCATGAATGCAATGTACGCTGCTGAGGCCTGCTGGCCTGTCTCCTCACCCAGCCATTTTCCTCCTTAAAAGGGCAAAGTAGCTATCCTGCTTCTACTGTGAAACACAATTAGTTATACCAAAACATGGCTAAGGGAGGCCTCAACTGATTGGAGGTACTCCATGCAGATGATTCGTGTCGCCAGAGAGAGAAACCCTGGGCAGTGTCTCCAGTCGGCTGAGCCCACACGGAAAAGGACCCTGCTGGGAAGGTGGTGCTGGTGAGATGGCTCACAGTGAGGTTGGGATCTGTGTGCAAAGCATCCTCAGCAACAACCTCCCCTGGTCACTATACCTCTGCACTTTCCCCACCCTCAGATGAGGAGGGGACCCTGGGACCTCCAGAGACTGCCCATCTCTGACATGGGCGGCCTTTCTATACATTATGGCTTATATAATTGTTATGGGGCCAAGCAGAGAATTCTACACGTTTGCTTTAAAGGGAAAGGAAGGAAAATTGATTTCAAACAATCGTGAAATACCGGGTTTTTGTTTTGTTTTGGTATCGAATATAACTATCCCTCAGTATCAGCTGCCGCTTCTGGTTTCATATAGCATCAATTTTTTGAAGCAACAAAGACTTGTAGATATTATCCTTTAAAATCTTGTAGTAAGCCAATTTGGGTGACATTTTGATTTTTAGGCACAGGACTTGAATAATCAAGATACAAAGCCCAGTTTGTAAGGTTAATATGTTTTTTTCAGGAACCTCTTTCACAATATAGTTGTTGTGAAGTCACCAAATAGGATCTAAACAAAGTTGATCCAAGCTATTCATCTGTCTTGGAGATTAACAAGCATTGCTATAAGTAGGTTGATACCAACTAACCATCTGAATTGCCATAATTGAAAAAGACTGGTTCAGTTAGGGCCTTGTTCTTGGGCTACATGGGCCCTTCCCTTATAAAAACCATTAGGAATTAGCTGTGTGACACCTGAATGAGAACCAAGAATTCAGAAATTATAAAACCATACCATAAATCAAAACAAGTAACAAGCAACGAAATTTGCTCTGAGTTAAGCTATGGATATTTGGTTATAGAAGTTAAAAGAACATCACGTACATAACCCACAACTGCTAGTAATCGTAAACAGCATTTTAAAAATCCAGATTTAATACGAAGAGATCATTTATCTATGCCTTATCCCCAAACAATAATATCCAAACACTGAAGCACACGGATCAGTTATCTAGATACCTGCTAGTGATCAACAACAGAACTTTAGTGCTTTCAAGAGTCAGGCCATTTTTATCCTTATTCTCAACAGCCAGCCTAAGACTGAAGGAGCAATCTGCTGCTAGGATCTGCCTGAATTCCAAGCACCTGCTTCCTCTGGCGCGAAAGCAGATGGCACATCGTAAAAATAAATGCTATGGGAAAAATGTACAGAAAGATATTCCCTTTAAAACCCTTTAGGAGATTCTTTTTCCTCAAATCTGATACTATAAATATACATGGTTTATGTTAATATTTTAGCTCAGAATTTTTCATGCAGGGACAGGGGGAAAAAATGTTTCCTTGGCTTGATTCATATGCATGTGCTCACATATTGCCACATGATGGGAAAACAGTCTCTAGCTCATAAGCACCTAGGCCAGGGCATTTTATTTTTGGAATTCTAACAAGTTCCCCAAACAGCAGCAGCCACTGTCCCTATCCCTCACTACTACCACTAACTACAGCTCTAGTAAGCTCTTTTATAATAAATATTAGGCATTACTCAGCAGAATAACCTAATTATTATTTGTAGGACTTCCATATGAGGGAGGACCCCCCCCCCCCAAATACCGGAATTATCTTTTGGAGGGCAAGCCCCTTGTAGTACAGGCTTCCCCCCAACTAGGTAAGTGTTCTAGGAACCCATCGGCATCAGCATACAAGCTAGTATTGTTGAGAGGCTGCATCCAGCTTCAGTGAATTTTTTTTTTGGAGATGCTTTCAACGTATTTGTCCATTTCATGACGGGTGATTTACAAGTGCATCTGTCCACACTGTGCTGTGTGTTCAGGAGTTCTTGACCAAAAATGGCATGACCTCCACGCCCCACCCTCCCTATTCATCTGAACTTTCCCCCAGAGACTTTTGTTTTGTTTTCCCAGATGAAAAAGTTCTCAAAGGGAAATGTTTTACAGATGTGGAAGAGATGAAACAAAAAGGGGCAGAAACACTAAAAGGCATCCAGATTGATGAGTTCAAAAACTATTTTGAGCAGTTGAAAAATTGTCTCGATAGGTATAGTGCATCCAGCAGAGAGTACTTTGAAGGTAACTGAAGTTTAAACATAAACACAAAATTTTTAATAAATAAATTCCGAGTTTTTTGGGGTCTCCCCTCCTAGATGACCATGCCATAATAAATTGGCCTCATGATATGCTTTTCCACAATAGGTATTTAAGGTAGTGTTTCTCAAACCTTAGATGCATCAGAATCCCCTGCAGAGCTTGTTAAAATACAGATTTGTGGGCCTGGCTCCCAGAGAGTCTGGCGTAGTAGGTCTGGGGTGGGACCCAAGAATCTGCATTTCTAACAAGCTCCTGGGTGAGGCTGATGCTGTTAGCCTGAAGACCACACTTTAAGAATCACTGGAGTTTCCTTTGGAGTGTTCATATCAGTTATAATTCTTTGGGCTTGTATTGGCTTCTCAGTTAATGCCCATTAGTGCTGAATGCATTTGAGATGTGTCATTTGTTTATATTCAGATGTTGCAGTTACAAAGATGCTTAACAAGCAGATGGGCAGATCTGCAGAGGCAAGACTGCTCATGCTGTGAACACAGGGAGAGTCAGTGACTACAGTATGTTTGATCAGCTAATGTGCGACTTCCCAAGTCACCAGGGGTTTCTGTAACATACATAATCTGGTGCAATTCCAACAAAAGTGTCTACTAAAATCTGACAGAGAACCATCTAATCCTTACTAGTTTTTATCTTAGAATTTACATTTAACTCTTAAAGTTGCTGGATCCTACTATCTTAAAGCACACTCCAACAGTTTAAACTGATCAAAGTTCTACAGAAGATTGATATGAAGCGACTGAGCAATGCTTAGTATTTATTTTCAATTCATTTCTCCTAAAATCTACACTCGGTTAAATTTTAAAGTATGGCTCCGTCACAAAACAGCATCGTAATATTAAGATTTACTTCACGCACACTTTGGAATGTAAACATACCTTATTTAACTTTACAAAATAGTCCAGTCCAGCTTCCAAGGGATTTGTATCACAGTTCATCTAAAAAGGAAACACACATATTTAGTCTCAGATGAGTGCAAGTCACTTCAGCAGCATCACTTTCATTTTTTTAGGAGAAAGAATACTTTTTGATTTTTGAACACAGATTCTGAAAATGGCAAATTATAGACTAGTCTCTAAAACCATTTTTAATTCAAAATTCAAATGTAGCCTTTCAGCAAATTCTGTCACTTGAATATGGCAAATATAGAAACTAAAACTCACAGTTTGTTTTTGTAGCTCCTTCATTTCAATAAACACCAAAGAGATAGCAATGATGCTCCTTCCAGAAACAAGACTTTATCAAGTTTTGGTGCAATAATTTTAAAGAACTATGTTCTGAAAGTTATTAAGTAATTTATTTATCTGACAATTAGCCAAGGCGAGGTGGAGGAAAAGCAGATAGCAAGAAGGTGGCTTCTACAGAGTTCAGGAGAGGGAAAAGGAAAAAATAAAGACTGAATCTCAATCTCTTCAAATACGGCTGAGTCAGTAGGATATACACCAAGCCAAGACTAAAGACGATATTTGGTAATGGGTTTTGTTTCTTTCTTTGTTTTGTTCTCTTTGTGTAAGAGAAATAGTCTAAGCCCCCTAAAAAGTAATCGAACTTTTAAAGACAATGCAGCACTCACATAAACCAAATGAATAAACTTTGCTTTACATTATATAAAATTTAGTCTCATATTTATTAATCAATGTGAGCTACTCTTAAAAAAAATTTTTTTTTTGCTCAAAGTTTCAGAATTTCTCCAAGGGAAAAAAAAAAGCACTGAAGATCGATTGCCATACCAACACTAGAGGGCGCTCTGGCACTGCTGGGAAATGGGGGGACCCAGAGGACGAAGACGCCCGAGGAGGCCTGGGGAGCAAGGCCTGAGGGCACAAAGTGAGCGGTGCCTCACTCCCGTGGGGCACTGTTACTCTCCTCCTCAGGAACTGTGGGACGGAGCTGCTTTGTCTCCCAGGCTACACACCCATGGTTCCTGCTTGGGTCTCCCACACACTTTGTGCTCCAGTTAAATTCATTTCCTGATGTGCTTGGCACTTTGTACACAATCTCTAATATCTATGACAATTCTGTAGGATACAAGTTCCATCCTATGGAAAAGCAAACAGAGGTTCTGGAGAGTTTGGCCAGATAGCTGGAAGGGGGTGGAGGCTAAATTCAAGGCCAAGAGCCCCCACTCCGGGTCTGTCTTACTACTATTCCTTATCTCACATTTTGGGCCTAAAGCCTCAATGTCTTGCAAGAAAGTGACCCCCAAATATGAAAAGGTTAATGGTTCAGAGCTAGCCTGCCATACTGGAGATAAAATAGGAGAACTGGGTTGGAACAACATTTTGCCACTTGCTGTGTAATCTGGATTGAGTTATTCACCAAATCTTAGGGTGATTATGTGTAAAATAGGGGTAATGATTATAATACCTTCTTGGAGAGTTGGGAAGGCAAATAAAATCATGCATATGAAAATATATAAATGATTAAAGCACTACACAGACAGAAACTCTTGTTACGTTATCAGTGGTGTAAGAAGCCTAGACCAATACATCCTGGACCATTGCTCCTGCTTCCCAGAAAGAAGGAGTGCAAAGTCACCAAAAGGTGCAAGACACAAAGAAAATGAGAAGGAACAACACAACAGAGGAGGAGAATTTGAAAGGTGTTGTTCAGATCCCATGGATAGAGGTCTAGGGCTCTCCACCGACTGGAACTTGTCAGAAGTCCACTGAACTTTCAACTGCGAAATCAAGGAGAAAAAACTCTTCCCCTAATTAAATACAGTTATCTAATAATTTCTCTTATACCCGGAGCCAATATTGTGCAGTTAAAACCAGTCCTTGTACAGAAATCAGATATAAGAGACATAAAATGATAATGAACACGCAGTATTTCAAACCTCGGACCCCCAGGCTCTGAACGCTTTCTCCAGTCTTAAGACATTCATGGCATATGTCCCAAAATTGTCAATTCCCTCCTTCTGGCCTGCGTTCATGAGAATGTCATAGAGCGCTGCAGAATCTTCTCGTCTGTGGTACAGCTCCCAACCCAGCTCACCTGAAATAAAACCACAGGCGCCACAGCAGAGTGAGAACAATAATGATTAGATCTAACGTGCGTTAGCTAAAACACATAAAAGCAGGAATAAGACCACTTATGCAACATAAATTTTGTCAGTCTCGAAAAAGACCAGCTCATAAAAAGCTGCAGCAAGACAACACTGCAAAGAAGCCCGCCATGTCACAAATGCATTTGTGCCAGTCCTGACTCGCGTGCTGAGGGTGAGATGTGAGATACCTCTTTTCATGACACAGAAGGACTGCAGTACAAGATTAGCCTCCACCCTGACCCCAGCTTTCTAAGGAGGCCTCACCATTTTCAGGGAAACAGTGTTAGGTGAATAATTAGCATGGCACGGTTTATCAAGATAAGGGGTTCAAGGTTTAAACACTTCAACCTCTCAACCCCAAATCACAAGGCTTAAAAATACAGCCAACCGGGAATTATTCAAACGGTCTTCACTGGGGGATATAGCCATAGTCTCTGACTCATCTTGGTCTCCACCTCTCCCCTACTTAGTCGTGTCATTCACCATTAGAGCTGTGGGCAAAAATCAAGAGAAATGACACCTAACCTAAGTGGTCCTCCTTATGTTTTATTCTAGATTTTGCCAAGCTTGGGTAGACAAAGGGCAGGAAAAAGCAGACTAGAAGCCCAGGGAAGAGCTGTGGTGTTTGGCACTATATATGCTCCTTGTTCTCTAAGGCCGAGGGCTCCTGGTGATGTGTTTTCCAGGACTCTTCAGAGTAGGAGCCACAAGCAATTGAGTGAAGGCTTAGGCACAAAGTACTCCTTCTGTGAGGGACAAGGAGATAAAGAGGAAGTCAGACATGACCAGACCACTGCCGGTGAACTGAAGAGCACGCCTTCCTCTCTGTTTGCAATGCCTAGAGTGTGCAAGGTCAGGTGCTAGGTGAAGACTTCCTAGTGGACTCACAGTCTAGGAGGAAGGATGACTTATTGGCAGTGCCCTAGGAGAGCTGCTTCATACATTCAAGATGGTCTCTGTGGGAGACTATCTCTGGAAGACCATTTCGAATGTTCGAATAGAGCTGGCTGGCCTGAATATTCCAACGATTCCAGCAGCCATCCTCTTCCCATGTTCTTATCTGCTCTTCCAAGTGGTAGGCAGCTATCTATGGGAATGGAAATCTGTGGAAACACTTTCAAGACTAGAAGTGACTAAAAAGACTTGTCATAGAGTTGGCCGAGGAAACCTTCCTCCAAAGTCACATTAACAAAAGGGGGGATGTAGGGGGTGCATGCATACCCGCCCACACTACTTCTGAAGACATCTCCTTTTAAATTTCAGAGACTTACTCTAGGTTGTTTTCCAATTCTTACCGGTATAAGATATCCTAATAGCAGTGACAGGAATGCTGGAAACCTTTAAAGACTTGGTTTGAAGAAACTTGAAAATACCATCACTAAGATCTTCAGAGGTCAGTTTCTGAAGGACCTTTCTTGCAAGTGGCCCTGCAACTCCAAGGACGCCAAGTTCATCGGTTACATTTCTAATTTCAACATCATATCCGCCTTTGACTGCCTCTTCTTCAATCCATCTGCATTTGAGTCATAAGCATTGTGTTAAAATTGCTTGAATAATGCACTTTGGTAACATGTTATTTCTCTGAAGACACGCTTTGTGTCTAGAATTATCAGAAAGGCCTCAGAGTGTCATTTCATAAAATCACCTGATTTTTAAAGTTGAGGAAACTTAGCCCCTGAGATGTTAAGTGATTATCTTTAAATCACCCACTTATAAATGTGGAGATAATTTCTCACAGTACAGAGGCACTCTTCAACTTAAACCAGCTCTGTCACACAATTCTTTTAGTGACAGCCCTATTGCATTTAAGCTGATGATTCAGCCTTCAAAAATTCATTTAAGCCCCAATTTTTTTCTAATACTTGTACATAGGAGGCACACTTGTGTTGCTAAAGGTTAATAATGTGCCTGCCACCAGACACGTAATTGCTCTGACAATCACAAGGAAAAGACAAAAACTCTCATTTCAGTGTCTAAGACTTGATGAGGTATCAGGACCCACCTGGAAGGCTGGTTGATAATTTATTGAGCAGCCCCTGGAGCTATGTAAGTCTATCACAGAGTGTTCCTCTGGATCTCTGGATGTACGTAAAACTAACGCCCTAAGACGGCCCCTGTACATCATAGATTGTCCATCTAATTTGCATTACTAACTAAGGTGAGAATCTGTCCGAGTGAGGCACTTATTAAACAATAATATTCTTTTGGAATATTAGACTAAAGACTTTCTAGTGGACTAAAGAGTCACGCAAAGGCTTGAATTGGCAGTCAACAATTTAGATCCAACTGTGGCTGAGACAGCACTAAGCATCACAAAGCAGGGAGACAGCTCAGGAGGCCACTTGCAGAGGAGGTCCCAATGTGGGCATCAGGTCAAGAAGACTGACTTGAGCAAGTTACCTTAACCCATACCTCATTTCCCTCATCTGATAATGGGAATAATAGATACCTTGCAGAATGTCACGAGAATTCATTGTGGTAAGGTCTAAAAGGGGCTCAGGCACATTGATGATGTCTAACAAATGGGAGTTAGTGTTACTAGAACCAGTAAACCCTGTGGATGGAGTACCACGGTGGTGAGCAGGGGCCTTCACTTCAAATATTTTCCTAAAGAGACATGAAGTTTACTTGAAACAATCAGGTTTAAGAATTAAAATATTTTTTAGAAGAATTAAAATTTACTTTCAAGTATGGGTAAAAGAAAAATCCAATGTAAGATCGAGACAATACATAATATGTACAGAATTTTCTTATAAGGTGTGCATTTACCTAAGATCGTGAAGTTCTGATCCAGAGCCAGTTATTAATAGAAACTCTCCCGGAGACTGGTGAGAAACAGTTAACTCAGCATACACTCGGCCTGTTGGTGTTAACATGTGGCTTATATTTGTAAAACCCACCTATGCAAAAGAATTCAAAATCTCCTTAGGATAAAATAAAAATGTTATGTATGCTTTCAACATACATTTAAATAAAAATGTGGGTGTTAACAATGAAAAACCTCTGCCTTTTATTGTTTGTATCAATTGTGTAAATTATCTGTAAACCCAAGTCTGAGATTAATTTGAAGTTCTCGATTTAATCAATTATTTAAAACTACTTGTCATAAAAATTACACTTCATTTAGTTGCAGTCAATTTTAAGTTCCCATTGAAACAATTAAGCAAAGTTATAAGGTCCTTGGATGATAATTCATTCCACAAAAATTTAAATTTCAAAATTAGCTTGTATACTTTTGATCAGGTGCAGAGTTCTAGTGTTCATACAGAAATAATTAAGTGAACTAAAATAACACTTTGGCTTTGGGGAAAAAAATGAGACGATAGAGAATTAAACAGGTCAGAATCCTGGACCTTGTATCCCTACAAGACTATTTACCTTTGGAATGACATTTGCAAAGAGATGGTCCAACAGTCTGATGGAGTCTTGGCCTTTGATGTTAAACTTGCCAAAGGGTGTCAGGTCAATCACCCCTACTCTTTGCATAACCTGTTTGTACTCGAAGCCCACAGGCTCAAACCAGTTTGTGCGGTGAAAACTTGGCCTGAAACACAGCGTTTAGTGTCATAAAACAACTACGCCTCATTTTCCAAAAATTCCAGAATAAGGATTTTTTAATAAACCCTGCTCATTGAGAAAATCCTGTTGGTGGGGATAGGGGACGGAAGGGGGGCCATGCAACCTCAAATTCTGTTCTACAAGTCATACATGCATGTTGGACTCTGACCTTTTAAAGTTACTCATCTATCCCTTTGACCCATTTCATAGTGAATGAAGTATTAATTAACTAGAAAATAAGATGGAAAGTTTGGGCTCTCAGAGCTAGAAGAGAGCTTAGAAGTCAACCGGTCTGTATGGCTTTCAACTCTGGTTGTATATTAGAATCACCTGGGGAGCAGTTTAAACTACTACAGAGGAGTGGGCCTAATTAAATCAGAATATCTAGGGGTAGAGCTATCTAGTCCAGCACTTTTGAAGCATTAGTGTGAATACAAATCACTGCACTTGTTAAAGACCAGATTCTGCCGCAGTGGGTCCAGGGTGAACCCCGTAGTCTGCATTTTCCTAGATGGTGTCCACGTTCTTGTCTACACCTGGAGTAAGCATCTTCCTTTTTCAGAGAAAAGACACAGAGTGACTCCCAAGGCCTTTGCTTTAGTTAATGATAGAGCGAGTCCTGGAACAAAGGTCTCCTGACTCACTGCCAGAGGTCCTTTCTACTTTATGAAGAGGACTTCTAATGTGGTGTGTTACCTTCAGAGCTGGATGCTAAGTCTACAAAATGAGTTTTCAGTTGCACAATTGTTAAAATGGTAGAAGAAATTGAGGTCCAAATGATGTTAGGTAAAACATAGAGCTGGCATATAGTGGAGTCATTTAGGAAAAATCAAACCAGAATCTGGCCACCCAATAATCTAGACTGACTGCCTATAAGAGCCCAATTCATTCACCAAGACCTGGTCTTCCACTATACTTTGTACCACTTAGAGCTTGTCTTAAAGTGGACATCTAAACCTGTTTAAATAAGCAAAATGATCACTCAAAAATGAAGGTACCTAAACTTGTAGGTTCACAATTTGTTTTCTCTTAGTTTATGGATTTTTGTGAGAAAAAACACATAATCACAATTAATCCTAAGTAAATCATGACGTGTAGCACTTTACAGGGATGCAGAGAACTAGTTCAGTGGCATGTTTCATGCTTTAGCTTAACCTAAAATATTATGCAAATGATCTTTCCCATTCATTTATCCACTGTGCATATAATTTGCGTGGGTCAGCGCAAACGTTCTAGAAGGCAGTTGCTTTGTGCTATCTCATGATGAGTAGAAAACCCAAAACTCCAGGTGCTTTTCATTTTGTGGTTGTGTACACCATGACTGGACCTGCATCCCAAAGCACAGTAAACCCCCAGGAACCAACTGAAGCATGTGGGGGTTGGGAAGCTTCCTCAATCTTCTAGTAAGCAGCTTCACCCAGGCTGGGTATAGGTCTCTCAAGGCCACACGGGACCCAGATGAGAGTCAGTGTCAGGTGGGCTCAACCAATGTCTCCACTGCCAGAAAATAAGTGTGTAGGACAAGGCTCAGTGCTCCTTGGATGGGGCAGGGTGATGGGTGGGGACTGGGCCCTTCTTGCTGCCTTGCCTTTTCATCCCTCCATCAGAACCCCAGGCAAGTTATCTCATTCACCCACCTGTACTGAGGGTCCTGGCCGGGTTTGTAGAACCAGTGTGGCTGCTCCCAGCCCGCGTGGAACCCCATGGAACACTTGGACTCCAGGGTTGTGTAGAGCCCACTGACTCGCTGAGTTGGCCTCCCAGCAAACCGTTCCTCTTTAGGATAACCAACTGAAAAAGAAAGCCAGTAGTACTTTAAACAGCACACAGCCAAACAATAAAATACTCTGAAGGGATTCAGAAAATGGGAAATACGGCACTTATAGTCCAGAAGCTTATGTGTATATATATATATATAATTTATGTCAAAAACAAAGCTGTCATTTGTATTGCTCATTGAAGAGCAAAGTAAAAATATATTTAAAATTGAAAACCAGTGATGCACCCCACACATTACATACATACAATCATATATATTTCTTATTGTGCCCTAGAGGCACAGTGCTTTTTAGAGTCCGTAACCACCCCACCCCAATGGACAGAATAAAGAGCATCTGAAGTCAGAGATGCTACAAGTCAGCCCCATAACCTCCCCATGGACAGCAGTCACTGGCGCCTTACTGATGTTGTTGAATCCGTATGACTCCCTTGCCTTGGCCTCGGTGTATTGAGGTGTTGTCCATTTGCCATAGCGGTTGGGATCCAATTCTATCAGATCAAAGGGAGGCTCTCCACGCAGGATCCAGTCACTGAGGTATTTCCCTACCCCACCAGCATGGATTATGCCATACCTTTTGAATACAGAAATAGATAACCTGTTACTAACACATGTCATTTTCAAATAATGAAACATGCCCAAATATTTCACAGGGCCTCAGAGTTGGAGTGTCTGTGCTATTCAGAACACACGTGTAACATAATCCTTGTGCTATCATTTTTTTCCTTAAAAATGACATGTTTAGGCATCCAGATTAAATATGCCTGACCTTGGTAGCCAGTTTGTTTCAACTGTTTCAAGATACATACCTGCAAAATAGCACCGTCTGGGAAAAGACTCAGTGATCCTTGACTCTTGGCTAGTAAGAACTTTCACTTTAGGAAAACAAGGGTTTGGAGGCAGGAAAGAAACAGGCAGATGTGGCATCTTACCAGACCCCTCGAGCTATGATTATCCTGACAGATAGGAAACTTTGTAGGAGAAACATATAACATACACTGTCCTGTCTATGTCCTCTCAGACTCAATTTTGTTCTGACTCCCTCAGGCGATGACCTCTGAACAAGGAACTTGAGCTGCAATATCTTAGAAGCACTCAGGCAAACAGGCTGAGGAGGAGGTAGAAAGGAACACGATTCCTTGTATTTTGTAACTAAAGGTCACTTGGTGGGGAAGGTGGCCTTGTTTTCTATTTTCATAAGAAGATGCTTTAACACCAAGAACATGATGTTTTGGCTGGGTGTGGTGGCTCAAGCCTGTAATCCAGCACTTTGGGAGGCCGAGGTGAGGGGATTGCCTGAGCCCATGGATTCGAGAACAGCCTGGGCAACTTGACAAGACCTCATCTCTACAATGAATTAAAAAATTAGCTGGGCATGGCAGCGCGCACCTGTATTTCCAGCTACATGGAAGGCTGAGGTGGAAGGATGACCTGAGCCCAGCAGGTCGATGCTGGGGTGGCCATGAGCATGCCACTGCACTCCAGCGCAGCGGGTGATGGAGTGAGACTCTAACTCAAAAAAAAAAAAAAAAAGAACATGATGTGGAACATAAAGAGATTTTGATATCAGAAGAAGGATCACAGTTTTCAGTGGCTACATGCTTTACTCACTCACTCTTATCTAATAGAGGCCTTGACTGCGGGCTCATCTGTGGTTTAAACTAAGAGAAGCTTCTGAGGAACTGAAAGAGCAGGAAGTCATGGGGGAAACTGGAAAAGAAGCTACATGAGTAGACAGCAAGACACAGACACTCGAGCACTCAGATGACGGCATCTGAGCTGGGAGCACAGCTTCTAAGCACATGGGGGGTACTCTAGCAAACATGGAAATGTTAATTGACTTTCCCCACAACAAGACACCAGTTTTGCTAGCTTTATAAAAATGAGTGCCTAAATTTGTGGTAAAGATATTTCTCAAGGAGAATAAAAAGACAGCAAGTCACTCTTCTCTAGGCAGTTTAAAAGAGAGACATGGATCATCCAAGTTATCCACAAACAACCTCTACATTTCAAAACAGAAGGCAAATTATTAAATATGTGCTTTAGTTGTCATTAAAGTTAGTACTCACCCAGGCCCAGTGTTGGGATAGACCAGTTTCCATTTTTGAGAGCTATGGACACTGTAAGATGTAACCCATGTTACTTGATCTCACCATTTACTAGGCATTGTTTTCATCTGACACTCACAAGCAGATCGAGTCTTCAGCAAGTATGTTTTACCAGTGAGAAAATCAACCCACATGCAAGGTGTAAATAAGGCCACACAGCTATAAAGAGCAGCTTTGGGCTTCCCATCCAGTCATCTGGCTCCAGAGAGTGCACCCCTATTGGCTACTGGATGTTTCCCGTGGTCTAGTCACTATACCATCATGGTCTTGCTCTTTCAGCAATGCACGTGAGCTAACAAATGGGAAGAGTGCTGCCATCTGGGGGAGGGGAGATCCTGAATCAAATCTAATTTATTTCTTAAAAGTAAATCTTTTACAGACCAGCTCTCTAACCATTGGCAAGCTATATGTCTAATTCCACACAGCTGAGCCTTATGAAACATCTTGAGAAGCCCTGGCATAGTAGCTAAAAGAGAGATCTGGATATGATTCATGTTCTGCTACTGTCTGCTGTGTGACCTTTGGTGAGTTACATAACCACCCTGAGGTTTAGTCTTCTCTTGTGCATACCTTCTTTATGGTGTCAGTGGAGAATTAATGGTCATGGCATTTAAAAGTATTTAGTATACTGCATGGACATAATAGGCAAGCAGTATATGGTGGCTCTTGGACCCTTGTGTAGCCAGCAACAGAGTATGCCTGTGCCAGGTTGAAAGGATTCCATTAAGGAAGTAAGATGTGCTATAGAAGTGGGAAACAACTTAATGAGGAGAAGAAAGTTAGATTCCTCTATTTCTAGCATTGATCTGCAGGACCAGATTCTTCTAAAACACTGCTACACTTTTCAAGTGTTTTTGTCTGCTTTTTATGATAACTGTTAAACTATCAGATGTTACATCGTGGTTTTTTTGGGGTTTTTTTTGAGTCAGAGTCTCACTCCGTCGCCCAGGCTAGAGTGCAGTGGCACGCTCACGGCCACCCCAGCGTTGACCTGCTAGGCTCAGGCGATCCTTCCGCCTCAGCCTTCCAAGTAGCTGGAACTACAGGCGCGCGCTACCATGCCAGCTATATATATAGTAGAGATGAGGTCTCACTAAGTTGCCTAGGCTGGTCTCAAACCCCTGGGCTCAGGCAACCCTCTCACCTCAGCCTCCCAAAGTGCTGGGATTACAGACTTGAGCCACTGTGCCTGGCCCAGATGTTACATCTTATAACACTCCCCCCTCTTTAAAGTAGCTGTTTATAATCTATTCTAAGCCAAGAAACCAGATTCAATTCAATACAATTCATAAAACATTTGGGGGGGCATTGTGTTAGTCACCCAGAAGCAGAGAAACTTGGACAAAACAAACATCCAAATGTGACAAAACAATGTCCAAAACAAAAGTAAAACAGCTTTGGCTGAGGACGTTCAGTGAGGAAGGTTAGTGAGCACTGACACATATGGAGGTAGTTCACAAATACCTGTTCCCTGGATTTGATGTGCCTGAGTGACAGACAAGAGTGAAATAGAGACTCCTAGGTCCCTCTCTAGGCCTCTGAATGAGAATCTATAGGAGTAGTGTCTGGAAATCTGTTTGTTTTCTTGTTTGTGGTGTTATGGGCTGAATGTTTGTGCTCTTCCCCTCCCCCGCCAAATTCATCTGTTGAAGCCCTAACCCCCAATGTGATAGTATTTGGAGATGGGGCCTTTGGGAAGTAATCAGGGTTAGATGACATAATGAGAGTGGGATCCTCATGATAGATTTAGTGCCCTTTTATGAAGAGTCACCAGAGAGCTTTCTCTCTCTCTCTCTCAATCTCTTTCTCCCTTTCTCTTTCTCTCTGCGCGCGCGCGCGCACACACACACACACACACACACACACGAAAGGACATGTAAGCGCACAGTGAGAATGTGGCCACCTGCAAGCCAAGAAGAGAACCCTCACCAGAGCTTGACTATCTTGGCACCCTGATCTTCCAGACCCAGAACTGTGATAAAATAAATTTGTTGTTTAAGTGACTCATTCACTTGTATTTTGTTATGGCAGCCTGAGTACACTAAGCTGCATGTGTTCTAGTGATAGACATTAGGAATTTCACAGACGAGAGGTATAGGAAGATAAAAATGTGTGAGTGATTAACCACATGGCTGATACTCTGCTTTTTAACATGCTCCTCAGACATGCCTGCTGTGGCCTGCAGAACCATGGAATGGATACACTTATACAAGCTAGGAGGGACAGCCAATATGGATATTCCATCATGTTAAGAAATATCTTAGAAACCTCAACTTTTAGGTGATGGGAAGGCTTTTTTGGTTTAGACCAAATCTGTCAAAGGAAGTGAGACACTTTGCCCACCCCACTCCCACTACCTGTCATCTCCTCCGCCTATCTCCCAATATCTACAACCTGGAGAAATTAGTCAGAAAAATCAGAGCAAGAGTCTAACATCAGCCCCCTGCAAGTAGACACAATTCCTAGATAATAAGTAAGTGGTGTTCTAAAGGGAACAGTTTCCTCATTTCCTTAGCAATGAGCTAATAGGTGTTCCACATGAGATCAGTGAAATGATCTGCTTGTTTATAGCTCAGAACATAGTTTATAATAAATAATCCTCAATTTCTATTATTAAAAGTCAACTGCAGCATCAAAAAGAATAAAACACTTACGGATAGATTTAACAAAATAAGTATAAGACGTATACTGTGAAAACTACCAAGTTATGAACTTCTCAGCAACTTGAATGGATTTAGAGTCTGTAAGACTCAGTGATCTATTACAGAAACAAAGAACTGAGTATCACATGTCCTCACTCATAAGCAGGCCCTGAACAATTATCATAATACTACAAGAAAGGGATTGGCAGTAGTGGGAAACTGCCAGGGGAGGTGCAGGAACACTTTATCAGTAAGGGTACCTGATCTTAAACCAGGTGAAATGGGTACCAAAGTGAGGCCCAAACTTTACCTATACAATGACCATTTGTATACTTAACCCTGAATTGTACCCCACATCTTTAAAATAAAAAAACTTTTAACTACAAATAATTGTTGAAGAAAATTTAAAAGACCTAAATAAATGAAAAGACATCCCGTGTTCATGGAACAGAAGTTTAAATTTCAAGTTAATTGTTAAGATGGCACTACTCTCCAAGTTGATCTACAGATTCAAAGCAGTTCACATCAAAATTTCAGCTGACTTCTTTGCAGAAATTGACAAGCTGATCTTAAAATTTTTCTGAAAATTTAGGGGATGCTGAATAGCCAAAACAATCTCGAAAAAGAACAAAGTTGGAGAATTCACACTTCCTGGTTTCAGAAGTTACTACAAACCTACAGTAACTAAAACCATGTAGTAGTGGCATAAGAGTAGACATAGATCAATGGAATAGAATTATGAGTTTAAAAATAAACCCATATAGTTATGGTCAATTGATTTTTTTTTTTTTTTTTTTTGAGTTGGAGTCTCACTCTGTCGCCTAGATTGGAGTGCAGTGGCCGCTCCCGGCCACCGCAGCCTCGACCTGCTGGGCTCTGGTGAAACTTCCGCCTCAGCCTTCCAAGTAGCTGGAACTACAGGCACGCGCTACCACGCCAAGCTAATTTTTTGATTTATTGTAGAGATGAGGTCTCGCCAAGTTGTCCAGGGGGGTCTCGAACCCGCGGGCTCAGGGTTAAGTATACAAATGGTCATTGTATAGGTAAAGTTTGGGCCTCACTTTGGTACCCATTTCACCTGGTTTAAGATCAGGTACCCTTACTGA